>JAXIVJ010000189.1:170424-342924 GCA_036785665.1 Chirona hameri
ACGAACTTTTTCCATTACGAACTTTTTCCTTTACGAACTTCAGCATACGAACCTTTTACATACGAACTTTGTCCGTTACGAACTTTTTGAATACGCACTTTATCCGATACGAACCTTTTTCATTACGAACTTTAGCGTTACGAACTTTATCACATACGAACCTTATCCGATACGAACCTTTGCTTACGAACTTTTTCCGTTACGAACCTTACGTTTACAAACTTTTGTCCGGTTACCCACTACATAGATGCTACATCCCATCGTATACTCTATATGTGTCTCGTTTACGCAACGCGCTGAACGTGGAGCTGGTGATCTGGCCAGGGCAGCGGCATCTAAATGCTCTCTTATTCAACCTGAGGCCGTCCTGACCGACGGTGCCACTGACAGCAGCGGCCGCCTCCGTCGTCAGTCTCACGGCACGCTCAGTTGACTGCGTGTGGTTGGGGATGCCGGTGACGAGCGGGGTCGCCAAACACGCCTCCAACTGGATGTCGTCCTGCAGCTGACAGTAGGGCGGCTCAATGTCTGCAGCTGCCGCGGCCTCCCGGACGTCAGTCAGCTCGGTATAGTGCCGGGCACCAAAGTTGACACCTGGCTTGGGGAACCGGCGGACATGTAGTACCGTATCAGGCGGCTCTGCGCCGTGTGCCACCTGGCCTGGTGCATCTTACCGTGCTTTTTGTTGGCGACGGCCCCGGCGTCACCGCCGTGAAGGACCCTGACGGTGTCACCGCCGGACCAACGGCCTGAACTGGTCCTGTCGGTAAAGCGATCCGGACGGACGTGCACGTGCTGCCAAGTGCCAGTGACAAATTTCGCCGCCGTTCAATGTGACGATGTCCCTACAGTGCCTGACCATGTCCAGTTCAGCTGGGATTTCCAACTGCTGTATGACTGTGCCAGAGCCGTGATCACCGGCGGCGCCGGCGCCGTCGCCAACAAGAAGTACGGTAAGATGCACCAGGCCAGGTGGCACACGGTCGCCTGATACGCATAGTCGCCTGATACGGTGCTACATGTCCGTGACGAGCCCACCTGCGTCGCTGGTGACGCTGGTGACGTACGCCGCCTGTGTCTCCGTGCCATCTGTGGTCAGCATCCGGTGCCAGTGGGATCTGGTCGACGCGCCCCGTCACTTGGCCGAGCAGATAGAGCGGCAGCGTCAGTACCTCAGCGGCAGTGACCTGCAATTGGCGCAGAAGAGCCTGGCCAGGAATTATTACATGGCCCACCCAGAGAACGTTATCCTGGCCATGCTAGGGGACCAGGATCAGTCCATGAGGGCCGAGGCGGTGCGCCTGATCAGGGGGTTGCGCGAGCGCCGCAGCCAGCAGTCTGTCCGCCGGTTCCACAAGCCAGGTGTCAACTTTGGTGCCCGGCACTATACCGAGCTGACTGACGTCCGGGAGGCCGCGGCAGCTGCAGACATTGAGCCGCCCTACTGTCAGCTGCAGGACGACAGCCAGCTGGAGGCGTGTTTGGCGACCCCGCTCGTCACCGGCATCCCCAACCACACGCAGTCAACTGAGCTTGCCGTGAGACTGACGACAGAGGCGGCCGCCGCTGTCAGTGGCACCGTCCGCCAGGACGGCCTCAGTTTGAATAAGAGAGCATTTATATGCCGCTGCTCTGGGCAGATCACCAGCGCGTTGCGTAAACGAGACACATAGAGTATACGATGGGAGGTAGCATCTAAGTAGTGGCAGTCCACGTGATATTTTTGCCTCTTCAGAGTAAGCACGACAGCATGCAAAGATTTAACTTGGATGTAACCATTGAAGCACTCAAGAGGTTTGCCTTCGCACAGTACGACCAAAAACCGCCAAATTTGACTACTGCGCAAATTTTTGACGGTCTCGTGGGGCAAATTTTATTTGCATTTTGTAAATTGGAGGCGATATTCGAAACCAGCGCATCAAAACACATCAGAAAAGTTGCATGGAGCAGCACTTTGAAACAAAAGTTGCAAAAGGGGCCACCCATTGGGTACGAGGGGAAATTTCACGAGCATCACGCAGCACTGGACTATTTACATGCATAAACCCAAAGCAAAAATGTATGTTTCAGGTATCTAATCTGAGGCCAGAGACAAGGGCGGATCCAGAAAGGCAGATAAGTTGGTTTGGGGATAAAATCCCCAAAAGTCTCACACATGTATATTCAATTCACCGGATTTCGCCTCTTTATACACGAATATGTCATTTAAAACAAACGCTTCTTAGTAAAAGCTGCTTAGATTTTCTTTTGAAATAGGAAACGTGTCAATTTGTTTGCCGATTTCAGGCGGTGTGGGAGGCTTAGCCGCTTTGCTCCCTCTTGGATCCGCCAGCGGCCAAAAACGTTGGGGGGGGGGGGGGGGGGGTGGGCGAGGGTAAACATTGGGGGGGGGGGGAACTCAACATGGGGGAGGGCCACCCAAAGGTATATAAATCGACACCTATGTTTCAAAGTCGATTCAATAATTTCCTGTTGAAAGATAATGGATTAGGAGAGCATGTTCTTTACCTTATTGTGCGTGGATTCCAGAGAGTGATCCTTGCGACATTTGTCCCCGAATTTGCAGATTCCAGCCAGGAAAAGTCTGCAGAGATGCAGCTGTTGACATGCCCGCTTCGTGCATCCCCTCTGAGACCAGTACTGCTCACAGAACCTCGGCAGGGGGGCAAAGCTCCGCGACACGGGCTTCTCGGGGCTCTTCTGTACATCTTCTCCCGTCTTGGCCGTCTCTGGCGCCGCTCCAGTGAGCGGTGTATCTTGGTCCTTCGTCACCTTCGCCTCCGAAACCCTCCGCCTGAGTTCCTCTTTAAATACCTCGAGCTCACTCAGCTTCCTTCGTACCTTCTCGTTAGCTTCTGCTTCCTTATCCTGAATAAGCTCTCGCGATTCTTCCTCAATCCTGTTAATCTTTTCACGGCATGCCTGTTGCTCCCTCTGAATTTGTTTACTTGCTGCTTCTCGCTCCTTCTGGAGCTGCTCGCCGGAAGCTTCTCGCTCCTTCTGGAGCTGCTCGCCGGAAGCTTCTCGCTCCTTCTGGAGCTGCTCGCCGGAAGCTTCTCGCTCTTTCTGAATCTGTTCTGCTGCCCTTTCCCTCTCTTTTGCAATCTGATCCGACGCCTTGGATCTGCCATGGGTCGCCGCCAGCTCTACTGGCTTCTTCTTTGCACTCTGCTCCTGTTTCTTTACCCCTTTATTTTTCTCCTGTTTCGGAGATTCGCTCGGTCCTTCAGCAGATGAATTTGGACCTTCAGCCCCCCTGCTCTTCCATCTGTCGTACATTGATGTGAGTGTTTTTGCCACTGCAGGTCCATATTCAACGACAACTTTTGCAGCTGAAGCATAATCTGGCATCTTGTGATGAAGTGATAACGCCAGGTGAGTCACAGATCACGGCTTCTCGTCTACCCTGCAGTCGGTTTACTTGGTGTGATGTAGTGATAACGCCAGGTGAGTCACAGATCACGGCTTCTCGTCTACCCTGCAGTCGGTTTACTTGGTGAGATGAAGTGACCTGCAAATAAACGAGAGCATAGTTTGACAAGTCCTTAGGTCGCCATCAATGCATGACTTCCAGGATTACAATGCAGCCCCATTTGTGACCGAATAGGCTAAAAGCAACCACTCCACGTAATATGGAGTGGACTAAGTCCACGTAATATGGACTTAGCGTATTACACTGATCTACCATGCGCTAAATTGTCCTCCCGTCTATTTCCTCTACTGCGATGACTGGCGAATTGTAAATTAAAACAGTAGCAGTTCTTCAGCGCCAAACATACTTCTCATGTTATACCCAAATGAAACTGACACGTGTCAGCTGTGAAGCAGTTAGCTACGTTTGTTACTGTTAGCTAAATTAGGTGTGCTCCTACCACTACTCTACACTCATTTGCAGAGTTGCTTCTCATTTAAACTGCACCTTGCAGATGCAACAATAATTTACAGCTAGAATGTATCATTTGAGTACCTTCCAATTTTACAAAGGTAGCCACACAAAGGACAACACCAGGAGCGGGGAAGAAACTTGAATCAGTGGCGGATCCAGGGGAGGGGGGGGGGGTCACCTGGGTCATGACCCCCCCCCCCCCTGGGCCATGGGGCACCACTACCACCGGGCCGTGTGGCAACACCAAAATAAAGCACAAAATCTGCGCCGCTACGCGGCGCAAATAATTAAGTGTTCTTTGAGCCAAGGGCACCACCGGGCCGTGGGGGCACCACCGGGCCGTGGGGGCACCACCCGGCCGTGGTGGCACCACCGCGTCTTGGGGACACCACAGCGCCGTGGCACCACCAAAATAAAGCAAAAAAATCCGCGCCGCTACGCGGCGCAAATCATTAAGTGTTCTTTGAACCTAGGGCACTCCTACGCCAGTGTACCAGGGACACCACCGCGGCGGTGTGCCAGGGGCACCATCGTGACGGTAGGCGGCAATGTAGGGCGAGGGGAGACACCGGGGAACTATGCCTCCTTGAATCCAGGAGGGAAAACAATGGTCTGGTGCCGCCATTAAATCACAAGCATTGGTCGCTGAAGAAAAAAATCGCGAAATGATGCTAAATTAAAATTGATAAATTATGCCAAAAAATGTTCCTTCATACCTCCCATCCTTTGGGCTATGAAGGGGCACCAACGTGACTTATACCAGAGGCAACAACGTATCAAACTCGAGGGACCCCTTGGAATGATGCATATAGATTGTAGAACCTTTCTATTTTTTAGGGCCTAGTTATCCAGGTAAAAAAAAAAAAAAAAAACGCGCAAATCAATCAGTGTTCTTTTCCAGTACACAAGGGTCTAATATAGACTGTACACACTGGCGGCCTCAGGGGGGAGGGGGGATATGGGGGCCATGCCTCCACTTTTGGGATTACATGGGGGGCAACACGTCTTTTGACACCACCTTTTGCTCCAGACATATTTCCTTGTTTTTACCCTGCATGCTGGTTCCAATAGCAAAAATTGGTTCTGCAACCCGCTCGAAACCTCAAATTTTGACGCCACTTCGCGGCGCAATAACACTTTATCGCATGCATAAGATTTACTGCTTGTAAAAAAGGCTTTCAACCCCCCCCCCCCTCCCCTTGGTCACGAACCTCGACTTCCCTCTTGGTCAATTCTTCATCAACCGTCTGCAGGGCCGCCCTTGACTGCACAAATAATATATTTTAGCACCATCCGCGGCACTTTAAATGATAGAAAGGGTACGACTGATATTGCAAATACCTATAGCCAACGTTGTCAATTAACAAAAAAAAACTGAAATAGGGGCACCCTCAAAATATAGTGGACCAAATCCTTCGAGTTTTCAAATTTGGGTATAGGTACGGGCACCACTGCAATTGATGACCCCCCTTGAAGATTTTCTGGATCCGCCTCCGACTTGAGCTGAACCTTATCAGCCCATATAATCAGAGTCAAGCACTCCATCTACATAGCGGAGAAATAAACTCACTAACTGCTGACTGAGTTTATCACACCTGGACACCATAGTGCAATGCGTGGGAAGTTTCAGTACTCACAATCTCAGACAAAATGTCGCACAATATTCACTGACGTCCGTAGCTGCGGCTATAAGGAGCACCCAGTTCAGAATAGCACATCCTCACCGGCCGGCAGGGTTTATAACTGCGTCTCTATCTTATCCGATCGACTGGCTCGCCTCAGTATCGAACAGTATACAACACCGAGAACGGTATATCAGCGGTAACCCCCACAGCTGACGTCATGCAATCTCGTCCTATCAACATACTCAGTACTCACAATGCTGTCTCGGCTAGATGTCTCGCTCCGTTTACAGGTCTACTCTACAGGCGTCACATTCCAACTCTACAGACGTCAAATCTCTACTCTACAGGCGTCACAGTCCAACTCTACAGGCGTCACATCTCTACTCTACAGGCGTCACAACTCTACTCTACAGGTGTCATAGTCCTACTCTACAGGTATTACAGCTCTACTATACAGGTATTACAGCTCTACTCTACATACGTCAAAGCTCTACTCTACAGGCGTCACAGTTTTACTCTACAGGCGTCACCGTCCTACTCTACAGGCGTCACAGCTCTACTCTACAGACGTCACATCTCTACTCTACAGGCGTCACAGATCTACTCTACAGACGTCACAGCTCTACTCTACAGGCATCACATCTCTACTCTACAGGCGTCACCGTCCTACTCTACAGGCGTCACAGCTCTACTCTACAGACGTCACATCTCTACTCTACAGGCGTCACAGCTCTACTCTACAGGCGTCACATATCTACTCTACAGGGGATGCAGCTCTACTCTACAGACGTCGCAGCTCTAATCTACAGGTGTCACATCTCTATTCTACAGGCGTCACAGTCCTACTCTACAGGCGTCACAGCCGCGCTCTTTTTTAGTCTCCTTCTCGGGACTTTTCGGATACCAGTATGGGACTGTGACGGTAAAGTCCTGATGTTTAAACATTTAGAGTCGAGAGCGAAGTTGGTTGACTACGACGGTGAAGTCCTGATGTTGAAACAGTGAGAGTCGAGAGCGAAGTCTGTTCCGCTGGGGTTGATAAGAGTGGTATCGTTCGCCCGGTGCCGGTCTGGCGCAGCGGGACATTAGCCATCGAGACGGGTGGTGCTTAGTTCACATTATAAATATATGGATGTATTGAAATATGTATATGCAGAATGCAGGGACGTCGGTACACCATTTTTGAGTGGGGGCAGTCAGGTGTTTGCCTCCCTTCCCCACACTCCCATAGGGCTAATGTTAAAATCCTGTTAATCTGGGGGGAGGGGGAGATGGAGCGATCCTGCCCCCCCCCCCCGATGGCGACGCCCCTGATATAATGGATATATAGAATGCATGTTGCATATGCATGCAATATATTGTATTCAGAGAATGTGACATATGAATGCAAAGTGGCCAAGATTTCTCATGAACTGCCGTAACTGTTGATGAATCGCTAGTTTGAAAATAATGTGGTCCCCGGCTGATGCTACAGATACAATTTGCGACACATGAATAACAAATGACCGTATCTTTAAACGAAGCATGCTCGGATATAGCTTTGGGCGATTTTTTTGCATCTCTTCAATCGCAAAATGGCAGTCACAATCACAATCACTCTTGGATATACAACTAGTAGGGATGTAAATTTCAGGACCACGGAGGCGGCACCGGACCCAAATTCAGGCCCGGCGGGCCTTAAGCTGGGTCTGAACTCAGCCTTGCCGGTCTCATGCCGGGCTCAGCACAAGTTCGAGGGTTAATATATTGTTTAATGTATAATGAAGAAGACATGCAGATTGCTGGTGTCGGGCCTGGCGGGTGCTGCCACATGTGACCGGTCCCGATGCCGGCTAACTCATTTATCAGCGGTGGCGGTGCCGGTTCCTGTTTTGGAGGAATGTTTGCATCTCTAACAACCTGCAACTCTAGCAAGTAAAATGAGGGTAGGTGAAAACCTTAAAAAAACATGTCCAAAATTATATGGCCGAGAAGGACATGTGATTTCATTGATGGTTTTTTGTATTTGAATTTATATCGGCTGATTTCTTTTTTAGTCAAGCTGTCATGGTCGAGTGTCTCAAGTTGCAGATTTCACAAAGTTTTGTCCAAATTCGAAAGCAGCATTCCACATGTGCTTGATTTTCGCTATATTGATGTCCTTTTTGCTTGTTTATCAAAAATGGATTGCGATATATTTTGAAAGAAAGCAAGAGTGTGTGATCTTTGAAAGCCATTTGACCAGTCACAAAATAATAACTATCAAAACCAAGTATGACACAAAGCATTTCCAAAAAACAACAACTAAGATTTCAATATGTTGAATAAGTACAGGGGAACTGCAAGGCACCGCTCCCTTATTTTGCTTTGAGATAGAGGTATCAGTACAGTATTTCAGATGCTTGACAGATATAGGTATAATTATCACGCCCAGATCCAACGAGATGACCGGTTATCGCTCGAAATGGGTTTATGTAGGCTGTCCCGCACAACACGGAGTAAAATGTTTCAGATGCTTGACAGATAGGTACAATTTTATCACGCCCAGATCCAACGAGATGACCTGTTATCGCTCGAAATGGGGTCATGTAGGCTGTCCCGCACAACACGGAGTAAAATGTTTCAGTTGCTTGACAGATAGGTACAATTATCACGCCCAGATCCAACGAGATGACCGGTTATCGCTCGAAATGGGGTCATGTAGGCTGTCCCGCACAACACGGAGTAAAATGTTTCAGTTGCTTGACAGATAGGTACAATTATCACGCCCAGATCCAACGAGATGACCGGTTATCGCTCGAAATGGGGTCATGTAGGCTGTCCCGCACAACACGTAGTAAAATGTTTCAGATGCTTGACAGATATAGGTATAATTATCACGCCCAGATCCAACGAGATGGCCGGTTATCGCTCGAAATGGGGTCATGTAGGCTGTCCCGCACAACATGGAGGCACAGTCTACCTTGACGAGATGCACTCGGAAGTCGGAAGTAGGGCGTTTTGGCTTTATTGTTACTTGTGTTGTTTACCGCCTGGTTTGCAATGGAGTCGCCAATATTTAGAAGTTAGTAGAGACAAATTAAATTGCACGTGACCTTAAACATGGGACCGTGTGGCTGACAAATATTAGGGACACCGTCTCCATTGACCAGACTAGTGGTGGCCCCATGCCGGTTTGTATAACTGATATTTTGATGCACGAGGCTAGTGGATTCATGCTGCCGGTTGTTAGGAGCCTCTTTACTTCCATTAGGAGATTAGGCGAGGAGATTAGTTCGGGAACGCAAAATTGTCCGATATCGTTAAAGGGAGTGTGCCTACTGCCTACTCACATCGCCTATTTGGGGTTATTGACACTGGTTTATAGAACACAATTTTATGAATCGAACCATGCCTCTCATTTTTTTCTTCTCCAGATTCACACTATAGTTTCTGAGATATTCCAAAGACTCCAGGAACTGGCTGGTAGCAAAACATTATCGGGTAGACTCCAGAGGGCTTCCACTACTAGAAGCACCACAACTATCGATTAAACTGCCAGTGGCGGTGGAAGTTATTTCCGTGGGGGGGGGGGGCAAAGAAACCCATGGCCCAATTCGGCCAAAGGCGCCCTCCCCCACAAAAAACACACTGGCGCGAAATGGTATCTCCTCGGATTTAGGCCATGCTATATTTTGCAGGGCCTCTAAATGGTCGCAAAAAACGTCGGACAGGCCCATGTTGAAGTCTCAGGCAGTAGCTTCTCCAGACAAGTTGGGGGGGGGGGGGGGGCTGAGGCTGGGAAAAATATATTAAAGTTCCATACAAATCCACAAAACACGGATTTCTCCCCGGATTTGAAACACTTTCTTGCCCAAGTTGGGGGGGGGGGGGCTGAAGCCCCCTCAACTTAATAGGAAACTACATCCCTGGTCTCAAGCTTCTGAGGGCCCCCTCAGGCCTACCAAGCCCCCCCCCCCCTCAGGCTGACTGAGGGCCTTCTGTCGGCCTTAGAGGGCCCCTCAGTCTGGCTGGGGGCACCTCGGGGCCTTCGGTCATTTTTCCGGTCAAAAAGGAAACAAATGTAACTAACTTCTTGGAGGGCCCCTCTTACAAATTTATGGGGGGGGGGCAATATCATATGACCCCCCCCGACTTCTTGAGTGTGTGTGGGGGGCAGTTGCTCACCCCCTTGCCCCCTCTGCCGCCGCCCCAGGCGCCGGCCAATAGGAATTCGACAAAACAGCTCGTGCGCGCTGATAGCAGCAGCCGAACAGTACCGTCTGTTCCCCAACTCGCAGCCCTTGATGCCCATTTTACGACAAAGATATGAATTTAGAGTTACGAACATCCTGTGCAAAACTTGTCTCTCTATCTGACCGTAATCAGTGGCCGATCTACGGTTGGGAAAAATGGGCAATTGCCCCCCCCCCAAACGAAATATCGGTAGGCAAACGTATGTTCTTGCCCTCCCAAACCGATCCGGCAGGTTGTGATTTTTGTCCTGGTAAAAAAATAATGGCGGATAAATCTTTCTTCGATAATACGTTTTTTGTTTATTTTTACATGGAGAGACAACCAAAAAAAAACACCACAGTACGTCCATCAACGTGGTCGCTGTCACTGGCTCCAACAGGGAGTTCACCTTCATCAGCGTCCACGCGCCTGGACGCATGCACGATTCGAGGGTCCTCGCCACCTCGGGACTGCCCGAGCTGTAAGTATTCTTTTCGCATTTTCAATTAATGAGTTATCTTGATTCTTAGCAGACACGAACAGTGAGGAATAGGAGGTTCACCCACTTTGGTACTTTTTATCAATTATAACAACGGAATTTACCAGAAAGAATCTGTCATGGAAGTCCTGGTCATTTCCTCGACGTTAGAGCGTTGCGGCACCTACTATCATTGTCTGTGATTGCCCCCCCCCCCCCCTCCACCCGACGGCCAACAAACGGGCGCACCTAGATAAATTTCCAAGATCGTTGCATGTCATTTTCAGAGTGCGCGCCACTGAGGCTGAACGCGGTGGGGGCATCGTCCTGGGGGACTCAGCGTACCCCAGCCTGCCGTGGCTGGCCACACCGTATGACCGTCCGGCCACGGCGGCCCAGGAGAGGTCAGTTTCACTGCTTCCGGCCACAGCGTCCCAGGAGAGGCCAGTTTCACTGCTTCCGGCCACGGCGGCCTAGGAGAGGTCAGTTTCACTGCGAGTGTTTGGAATGTTTGGCATGACCGCATTTCCAGCAACTACATCAGAACATGGTTTGGTTACACTCATAGTTTGTGTACACTGGTAGATTTCCGACGTTCCATCGGTGAATCGTGTAACTCATTCCATAGTGTAAGCATTATACGGTTTATTGACCAGGGAGCTTCTTAAATTGGTGGGGGGTGGGGGGGGGGGGAGGGGGGGGGGGGAGTCTGAGGCACAAGTTGAAGGGGTTGAGGTACTCTGATCTGAATAGCATCATAAACACCTGTTATTGACGGTCATGCATGCTTGCAGGTTCAACAAAAAACATGCCCAGACAAGGGTGTGCGTCGAGCACACGTTCGGCATGCTAAAGATGCGCTGGGCTGCCATCGATGGCAAACAGCTACGCCAGCAGAAGGTGGCTGACGCCATGGCGCCATGGCGAACATTGCGCCATGGCGAACTTTCTCCAGAATTTCTCTTAAGATTACATTTTGGAGGATGGCACGCACCTTGGGTGTCTCACTGTCGATGCGAGCCGCCTCGTCACGGCTCATCAGGTCATACAACTCGTCCCTGGCCGCACGACGAGCTTCCATGCCGCGAACCTCCGCCGTGCCGCGAGCCTCCGCCGTGCCGCGAGCCTCCGCTGCGCCGCCAGCCACGCCGTCGGGAGCTTGGTGAAACGGACTCGTTTACGGTGCGTAGCTTTCGATGGCGTACCTCACCCATTTCGTAAGTTACGCGACGTTAAACGAGGCCCTGGGCCTCGTTTCATAAAACTTAGGCATCAACAGTCATAGGCATCATAGGCATCAACAGTCGAAATGCATCGGGAAATGAATGCTTCAGCTCGGGTGTTAGTCATGCTTGGTAGTAGCAATGTTGGATCTTAATGTTTGCGTGTCTCTGACGCTGTCGCCCATATCGGCATCAGTAATGAATGTCTGTTTATTCCCTGTGTTTGCTCCGTGACGTGCCAGCGTGTCTAATGAAGTATTCCGGACAGATGGAGACCTAAGCGACGCCGGACGATAATTACGAGCGAGCGCGAAGCGCTCACTCGTAATTATCGGGTTTTCACCATTTGAGATCGGGTTTTCACCATTTGATATCGGGTTTTCACCATTTGAGATCGGGTTTTCACCATTTGAGATCGGGTTTTCACCATTTGAGATCGGGTTTTCACCATTGGATAGGACCATCAAATCAATTTAGTGGTCATCCGTAAACCAGGCTTGGCAGCAAGGGTGGATCCAGGATGGCTGGTTTGGGTCAGTTTTTTTTTGGGGGGGGGGGGGGGGGCAAATCCCCAAGTCTCACACAATTCTGAAAACTTATCGGATTTCCCTTGCTTGTGCATCGATAACTGATTTAAAACAAGATGTCATTAGTAAAAGTTGCTTAGATTTTATATTATCTCAGGATATGTGTCAAATTTTCGCCTATTTCAGGTGGTTTGGGGGAAGTGCATAGCCCCGTGCCCCCCCCCTCTCTTTTGGATCCGCCCATGCTTGGCAGTCCCAAGCGAAATTAATTTTACTCAGTGAAAAAACAGTCATTATAAAATGTTGTGTTTTACTTATTACCGAGCGGGCGCGAAGCGCCCGTGAGGTTTCTCGTCAACTTAGTAGACAAATTTACGTTTGACCCGGCCAGACCCGACCCGAACCGGCCCGAACCGGCCCGAACCGGCCCGAACCGGCCATACAGCCCCGAACCGACCATTCAGGCCATACAGACGCTTTTCGGAAGTAATAACTTTGCAACCACTGCTCCGATTGAGATCGGGTTTTCACCATTGGATAGGACCATCAAATAAATTTTAATTCTGGCATGGTGCGTTCTGATAGAGGTGGTACCACAGTGCGTGGCACACGCAAATGTCGAAATGAACACAAATCATTCTTGACCAGAAATGGCATTAATCTGAGCATTATTTTTGTATTCGCTGAAGCATGCAGCGCTCAGGACGTACTCCCTTTTGGCGGATTTGAGAAAGGAGATCCACTTAATTTTTATGTTGGCATGCATTGAGGCCTGGCAATTTTTCTGGAGGACTGAAATGACTGTGTTACTACCACGTGTGCTCCCTTACCGTTTCATATTTCAAACCTGTTTTAGCTTTACCAGAGCGAGCTCGCTCGGTCATCGCCCAAAAAGGCGTTTTACTGGTCTTGAGGACCCACAGACGCCTCTATCGGCGAAGTATTTAATATGTCGTCATGTGATCTTGATCACTGAGCGAAATAGGTTGACACGTGATTCAAAGTGCCTGCACTCTTCTATTCCACGTAAGAAAAATCACGAATTTTAACTGAGAACATAACGAAATCATGTGGCCTGACCTGAGGTCACATGCCAAAATTTCGACACTTTTCCATTCGAGTTCTCACACAAGATTGCATTACATTAATTTGTGGTTCATGGCGATTCATTGATACATAGTAGTATATCATTCGAATTATTTATAGGATATATCCCGATATATATCGCCCGAAGAAAATTAAACCTTTTGTGCGGCATTAACCCTATTCCCTGCGAGGGGCAGATTCTGCCCCCCCCCCCTCCGGGTAGTTTTTCACTTGCCGCTTCTAAACCGTTAGGCCTAGCGTCCTGAAACTTTGCGGCTTTTCCCAAAATTGAATGGCGCGTGTTGTGTTAAAATTTTGAAAAACTCGGTCCAGCAGAGGCGGTTCCAGGCTCCTGTTTTGGGGACGGTGTTACGAATGCGGTTTTGCGGCGCATACTTCCTTCGTGGTTTGCAGTGCAATACATGCGTCAGAAACAATTTCAATGCAATATGCATCATAGATACTGGGATTGTACATCTTTTTTTTTGTGGCAGAGGCGTACTCAGGATAAAAATGGGAGGCGATACCCACTCTCAAATTAGGTCCAACTTCAAATTAGTAAGATTATAAAACCGTTACGCGCATGGTGCCCCCCCATGTTTTTCCCTGGATCCGCCTATGCGCAATATATCAAATTTAACGAATTACAGCATATAATGCCCACATGTGACGTTCATGACGTCCCAAACAATCACGAACAGCACATATTTTTTTCTTCAGAAAATCCCCCCATTTTACATTCCCTTAATACATCTATGATTTTTATGTTGTTTTTTGTCTTTTTATATATTAAAAACGGCTCCCTATTAATCAATAACCAAAACGGACAGAACAACACCAAAAAGGCCACTCGCCACCAAAATGAACAAACGCCGCCAAAATGAGCACTTCATAGCCAAATAGATTAATACCACCAATTTTGACAATCCCACCACCAAATTGGGCACTTCCACCACCAATATAGCACATCCTGCAGCCGAAACGTCCACTTGAGTATCCAGATGGAAGAAAAAATGTCCAAAAAGGACACTCCAGCCTAATTGGCTAATTTACCACCAAATCACTTAGACCGAATACCAAAATCTAGTAGGGAAGGTATAAATAAAATCAGAAATTAGTATATTTGACCTCATCAGCTAAACAAGATCATATTATAAACTAAACTGTCATGCCAGATAGCGTCGTGACAACGGACAAGTACGGGTCCCGCCGCCATTGCAATTGGAGGGTCCAAACTAAAAAAAAACGACCAGATTAGCTGACGGTGTACCATGCTTCGCAACTATGGGACCGATCTACTTGATTTATTCACCAATCGATTCCGACTGGTCGGAATGGGTGCCGTTTTGAGTTGTATCCACTTTGGTGCAGTCTAAGTGGACCAAATTGGACCCGAATTTCCCCGTACCAATTTGCCGACGACGTCATGCTCCAAACCTATGGCCGGACCGATTTGGGCGGGGTTTTCACCATTCGATCCGGCGTGATTCAAAACGGTGCCATTTTGAGTTTTATACACTTTGGTTCAATATAAGTGGATCAAATTGAACCAAAACCACCAAAAATCGTTGACGACGCCATGCTCCGAACCTATGGGACCGATTTAGGCGGGGTCTTCAGTCTTCACCATTCGATCCGGCGTGGTCCGGCTTTAGTTTTCATTTGCATGTTGCCCACCCCAGCCTAAACATCCAGGCGACGCCAATGAAGCTACGTCGATCGGCAAACCGATTTATCTTGGATTCATCCATCCTCCCCGTAACCTAAAATCCTAGATCGATGCCCATGATCGCTGATAACGGCAAACATGATCGCCGTTATCGAACATGTTCTTTAACGGTTGGCATCGAACATGTAAAGACATGCCAGAATATACGTAATTGAAGCATCTCATACTCCCTGCAGGGAGTATGAGATGCTTCAATTACGTATATTCTGGCATGTCTTTGACCAGCAAGTTGCTTCAAAAAGTTATTAATTTTGGTGATTGTTCAAAGTCCTCCGCCGGCACCCTGATGCTGTTCAATGTACATGCTGTTTTTTTTATATATACACATTTATTCAACGCATTATTTCACAACACACAGAGAGACATTTAAGAGTTGGTCCACACGAGCATATAGCCGCGCTGGAACCTTTCCCTCCAGTCACGCGCCATCACCGATCCACGTCAGACCACTCGTCACTGACCAATTCCGGGGCCAATTCCGCCGCCCATCAGCCGCTCACCACCCCGCCGCACGCATTTAGTCGGGTTTCTGTATTCCATATTCCATCTGGCATCGTTGGTGGTGGATTCGTCTTTTGGGTGGTGAATTGGCCTTTTGGAGATGGCTTGGGCCATTCTGGCGTGTTTGTTAAGTTGATGGGGAGTGTCCACTTTGGTGGTGGAAGTGGCCATTTTGGCTGTTCTATTAATTTCACCCCCGGACGTTCCGATTGCTGCCCGGCAGCGGAGGCCGCAGCAGCGGTGTATTGGCCCGGCGGCTCCGGAGACGAGACTCCCAGCCGTCACAGCGACACAGATGTCAGGTCAGCACACCCGCCAAACCAGGCCCGGCCATTGGTCGAGCCAACAGACACCCCCGACCTGCCATTGGCCGAGAGGATCGTGCGATGTCCCTAGGCACAAAACGCGCGTGAAGGCGCGTCTGCGGGGTTAGCATCGGAGCGAATATAATTAACCGAAAAATTACGAAAACGGAAAATATTACACAGTAACGTAAGCCAAGAACGCGGACAGCGGCCCTTGTGTAAATTATAAACGACACCGATATTATCTGAAAAAAAATCGTAAACACTCCATCGCCGCTCGTACAAATCGCCGTTAACGCCGCTGCGTATTCGGCCACGTAAATCGGGAGCTCTAGCGGCAGAGCCACTGACGCCGGAGTGCAGCCCGGTCTGACGATGCCTATCTGAGATGGCGTCGCGTCGACAAATACCTGTCGCAAGTGTACATTGTTACAAGCGCGCACATAGTCATGCGTCAGCATGACGTCATCGTCGACAAAGTGCAACACTGCCGCGCACGCCTCTCTGTCACCGTCACGCACGGCACTGACAACCTCAAGCGGCAGCTTGAGGCACGGACGCACAAAATTAACAAAGCCAGCCAGTCGCTGGCGCTTCAGCAGCGGCCAGGATGGGGAGCAGGCAGACACGGCGGCGCGGAGAGCCGGCAAAACACCCGCCTTAACCCGGGCTGCGCCCGCCCTCAAGTCTAAATCTACGCCGAGAAATATCAGATTCGATGTTGGAGTGAGCACAGATTTTCCAAAGTTTAAACAAAATCCAGCACTAGACAGAAAATCACTAACACCTATCAAATCGCGGGGACAGCGCGCCAAAAACAAAAAATCATCCAAGTACACCATACCGTTAACACCCGGAAAACGCGCCTCGACTATTTTAACAGTGACACAAGCCAAGTGCTGCATTTCCGACGGTGCAATCGAAATGCCCATAGGCAGACGAGCGAACATATATTCATTTCCCTCATAAAACACCCCGAAATTCGCGCGCGTGCTCGCAGCCAGCGGAATGTGAAAAAAACCATCACGCAGATCTATTTTTAATGCAAAGTTAAAACCATCGGCGGCAGCCTCCAAGCCCCGCTCGATGGTCGGTAAGACACACGGCCGGTGTGGCAAAAAGGGCGTAAGCGAAGACATGTCGTAAACTAGGCGCGCCACCGACTTGTTCTTAGGTACCGGGAAAAGACGGTAACATCGCCGCGGGCGGCCCGGCACCAGCACGCCGGCCGCCACACAGTCGGCCACCGCGGCCGTCATCAGCGCCGAGCGCCGAGTCACCTGCCACACGCGAGGCGCTGTCGCGGGCACGCGCACTTTCAACCCCTTAGCCAGTACACACTGCACTCGTGGGTGACCGGCAAAAAGGGCCGCATTAACCCGGCCGGCCACCGGCGGCCGCACCCGTGCGCCAGCCTCCAGAGGCAGGCGCTGGGCGCCGATAAAGTCTAAAGGCGACTCGACCGTCGTCGGCACGCCCGCGCCACCCGCCTCACCAAGAGACGGCGGCGGCAGCGATGGAGGCGGCTCCGTCAGCAAAAAGACTATTTCCTCAGCCACTGAGCGAGAGTCAGCCGCCTCCAGAGGTCGCTGCCAGGAAGCCGTGTCTGGTTCCGCCAGCACATCACAGATGGCGCGCCGATCGTTCAGCGGTGCCAGCCCGCCAGACTGAGGCCGGCAGCCTTGCTCCGCAGAGAAGAAGTCTCTCTCACTGGTCACACGTCCCACAGAGTCGTCAGGAGACTCCGCGGCTGGCCGGGGGCCGGAGGAAACAGAGGCCGTTGCCCCCACCGCCAGTCGCAGCGCCACCGCGACCCGCAAGCCGCGGCGGGGCCGAGCGCGGGCGGCCCCCGTCCGCCGCCCCCCGCCCGGGCTGTCCCTTCATTGCCTCGGACGAGGGACGCAGCCCCTGCCGGCGCCAGCAGACGTCACCGGTCTACGGAGGCCCGATGGACGGCACGGTCTGCCGCGCCCACCAGCCGCCACAGCGGCGACCGCCGGCGGCGCAGGAGGCGGCGGTCCAGCAGCCGGATGTAGTCTTATACCCAGCCGGTCCATGTCGGTCATCCGACTGTCCGCCAGCGCGGCGCCCCAGCCGTGATGCGCGACTATTAGCATAAGGCGGACCCGTCCCCAGTACCAGACGTGGTCCGCCGGGGGCGGGCCCGCCCCCTCGCCGATGATTAGAAGCGCCCGAACTTCCTCTCTCTCCCGCACGCCCATGTCGGGCATACGGGAGCGCAGCTCCGCCAGCCACAGCTGCCGCTGCGCCCGGCCCGGCTCAGCCGGTGCTGGACTGTCCGGCTCGCACCGCTCCGGCGACGGCTGGACGTCACTGCCATCCAGAGAGGCAGCATCTCCTCCGGAGCCGATCCCCGACGCACGCAGCTTCTTCATAACCGCGTCGACGATGGAGTCCACGTGCTTGAGCTCCGGCGGGGCTCGCACGGCGCCAGAACGAAGCCGCAGAGTCGGTGAAGGCGTGGCCATCTCGCCGCCGGTAATCTGGTCACAGAGTCCGACAGCACCAGCCCACGTCGTCACCGCACAATCACGTCTTTTTACTTTACTTGCTGCCCGGCAGCGGAGGCCGCAGCAGCGGTGTATTGGCCCGGCGGCTCCGGAGACGAGACTTTTACTTTACTTGCTGCCCGGCAGCGGAGGCCGCAGCAGCGGTGTATTGGCCCGGCGGCTCCGGAGACGAGACTTTTACTTTACTTGCTGCCCGGCAGCGGAGGCCGCAGCAGCGGTGTATTGGCCCGGCGGCTCCGGAGACGAGACTCCATTGTTCCAGGCTAATTTTACGATTTTCGTGTTCAGCGTGGCAAGGAGGACCTACCTGCCAAGTTTCAGGTGATTCTGAGGCGACGGACTTCACAATTGTTGATTGCCCAATATCTGGCACTACTGCCAGATATTGGGCAATATCGATCTGCTGCTAGTTTGACGCACGTTACATTTGAAGCTCAAAAACGTTTGGGGCATGGAAATTGGTCGGGCCACATGGCTGCAATGGAACTGTGATCTCGTTTTGAGAGTACCCCAACCCCTCCCCCCCCCTATGGAAGATTTATTTGCAGATTTGGGCTGTTCTCGTATTGGCGAACGTTTTGCCATCATACAAATTTCTCACCAAGAAAAAAAAATATTTTAGCCCAAAAAAATGGCCGAAAAATGAGGGGGCCCCCCCCGCCCGCCCCCTGTTCCTACGCCTATGCACTTACTTCCATTCGCTGCACCTACTTGTTATACATACTCGTCATTGTAATATACATTATCTGCCACTACGCACCTATCTTCTTACTTATACCAAGTCAGTTTACAGTTATATAATTAGCCAGGATTATTTCAGATATTTCGGCTTGATATCTGATTTCGGTTCAGGGTTTGACAGTGTTCGGCCTCGCTTAGGTATAGCCCGTATAGGCATGCGCCAAATCCTACCTAAAGTGTTCTCTCAAGAGCTTAAGTAGGATACAATTATATTGGTCTTATCATTTTCCTACAACAACTGACTCGCTGTTTCGGTCAACTCACAAAGATCACTATTCACTAACATACCGAACAAACGCTATCAGTCTTTCGAGAGCCAACCGTCGGAGGTATTCGGCACAAACATAGCTCGATTTTCCGCGACCGGCGCCGTGGCGGTATTCAGCGCAGCGGCAGCTCGCTGCGCGGCTGGCCGAGGGAGGGGCGGGCCTGGCAGGCAGGGAAAACAGACGAACAGCGCGGACACACGTCGGTGCGGACAGACAGTGTGACGTGGTTCCGCCGTCTGACAGCTGGCACAGTGGGTGTGGCATTCTCACGCTTCCGATAGGACCACACGGAAGTGCGGACTGACCATGGTAAGTCCGCACTTTAGGTATGTGCGAGGTTTAACGTGGCGTGATTCACCGCCTCGCTGAGTCGTAGTGACTGTCGGTTTACTCGTGGAATATGGAAAGCCTTCAGTTCAATGTGTTTTGTGTATGCTAGGAGTCATTTTTGACTGGCAAATCTCCGTGTTGTCAATTTTTTCCTCGTTTTGTGTATTTTTGCGGAGAGACGTAAGCCTCGCCTCCCCGACGTACATCGTTTTCGTCGGCGCATCCGGTTCCGGTGTGTGCAAGGGCGGCGTCAGGAGAAATACATGGGGGACGTGTGGAAGTGTGAGCTTGTAGACGATCATCACTGATCAGGGAGCGGGTCGGGAGGGAAGGAGTCCGGATTCTGGAATCAGAGGCACTGTCAGGGATTTGGTCAGGTGCTTCATGCTCAGGGGTTGGAAACCCTGGTAATGGTCAGGGATCTTATAAGTCAGAGATCGGGGACCATTTAGTGGTCACGGTCAGGGATCTTGTGGTCAGGGATTGGGGTCAGTAAGTGATCAGGGATCGTACAATTAGGGGTCTGGGGCCCAGTCAATGTTCAGAGACATAGTGAAGCGCTCAGTAATTGTTCGCGGAACTTACAGGTTTGCGGTGTAAGGATAAGGTCAAGGAGAGGACTCGTATCGTAGGTCAGGAGATTTGGACAGCTCGAGTGATCGTGGATTCAGATGTGATATCCCATGGCGAGACCTTCCCTTGTACCTAAATATTTAGGTACTCAAAAGTCATTAGTCAATGCCGATATAGTTTGCTGTGTCTTTATCTTCACTGGCGTGTGCATTGCCAGCGTGTTATGTCACCTCGTTCGCAGGCTGAGGGACCTTTAAAGCCGACCCTGGTGGCTGCCGCCGGCTTTGATGCCACGGCGGACGCTCTCAACCTACGAGATGCTATGAAGGGACTCGGTGAGAGGCAGTCAGTGGCGGCCTCAGTGTCAGAGATTAGTTCGGGAACGCAAGATTGTCCGATATCGTTAAAGAAAATAGTTCACCTTCAACATTAGTTTTAAACTGAGATAGCAGTTTTGTAGCCCGTGTTGGGAAACCCCTATCTGCAAGTTTTCTTGACTGAAAAGACTTTCCAGCCGAATATATTTGCTTTTTGGCGAAGGAATGCGGTGCTGGCGAAAGAATTGTGTACTGGTTCTAGCCCGGGCAGAGGCTATACCATCAGCTAATCAGCTTGCAGCTGGTGCTAGCAAGCGAACCGCCGGCCGCCGGTTGGCACATCTCCAATGCGAGTCTATCCTTACGCGACTACTTTCGAATCTGATTGGCTGAACCATTTTTTACATTCGCGTGACGTCAGGACTCTGACTCAGAGAGTATGCATATAGTTTTGATAAACAATACAAATTTGCGACCTTATGTCCTGAATCGGCGCGATATAAAGGCATTTTTGACAATATAAAACGAAATTGTATTAAAAATATAATCAAATCGTGTTTGGTAAAAAATTCCAAGGTGCACTATTTTCTTTAATACCTACTTCCGTTTGGGTGCTTCTCGCATTATTGTTTCACGTATAAATATTTCGGTGATACACACTTACAAGAGACAAAGATCTCTTCCTTGCGTAGTAGTCATATACTGTTCGGTCATGTACATTTATATTGCGCATTCGTGGAGTAGTTCTCCTACGTGTTTATGGTGGAGACGGTTACGCCTTATAATACTGACGAGTGACGTGTACATAATCGATGTAGTGATTGGTCCCTCTGACCTCCCTCTGACCAGTCGCCTGTGGCGACTACTGGCTACGGAAGGAACACTGCTCCCTCTGCTGGTCCCTCTGACCTCCCTCTGACCAGTCGCCTGTGGTGACTACTGGCTACGGAAAGAACACTGCTCCCTCTGCTGGTCCCTCTGACCTCCCTCTGACCAGTCGCCTGTGGTGACTACTGACTACGGAAGGAACACTGCTCCCTCTGCTGGTCCCTCTGACCTCCCTCTGACCAGTCGCCTGTGGTGACTACTGACTACTGACGACTGACCCCTGTCCCGATCCTACGGGCACTCTCTACGGGACTCCTCTGTCTCTGTCTCTGTCTCCGTCTCTGTCTCTGTCTCTGTCTCTGTCTCTGTCTCTGTCTCTGTCTCTGTCTCTGTCTCTGTCTCTGTCTCTGGTCTCGGGTCTCGGGTCTCGGGTCTCGGGTCTCGGGTCTCGGGTCTCGGGTCTCGGGTCTCGGGTTTCGGGTCTCGGGTCTCGGGTCTCGGGTCTCGGGTCTCGGGTCTCGGGTCTCGGGTCTCGGGCCTCGGGTCTCGGGTCTCGGGTCTCGGGTCTCGGGTCTCGGGTCTCGGGTCTCGGGTCTCGGGTCTCGGGTCTCGGGTCTCGGGTCTCGGGTCTCGGGTCTCGGGTCTCGGGTCTCGGGTCTCGGGTCTCGGGTCTCTGCCTCTGTCTGTGTCTCTGTCTCTGTCTCTGTCTCTGTCTCTGTCTCTGGTCTCGGGTCTCGGGTCTCGGGTCTCGGGTCTCGGGTCTCGGGTCTCGGGTTTCGGGTCTCGGGTCTCGGGTCTCGGGTCTCGGGTCTCGGGTCTCGGGTCTCGGGTCTCGGGTCTCGGGTCTCGGGTCTCGGGTCTCGGGTCTCGGGTCTCGGGTCTCGGGTCTCGGGTCTCGGGTCTCGGGTCTCGGGTCTCGGGTCTCGGGTCTCGGGTCTCGGGTCTCGGGTCTCGGGTCTCGGGTCTCTGCCTCTGTCTCTGTCTGTGTCTCTCTCCTCATCTATGACCCCTGTTCCGCCCCTGCAGGTACGCACGAAGACCGCATCATTGACGTGTTAACCCATCGCAGCAGTCTACAGCGGGCAGACATCGCCGCCAAGTACAAAGTCGCCTACGAAAAGGACCTGGAGGAGGCATTTGCGTCCGAACTACATGGCGACTTCGAGAGGGTCTGCAAGTAAGGCGCCCATTGTCCAGCCGTGGAGAGAAACCTGTTTTGCTTGGTACTTTCTCACCAGCATATCTTGTAGATCCCCAGATTAACTCGGAGTCTGCGATAGTACGATACTAATCGTGCATTGTTGCGAAATACAGTACGCCTAGTTGGTTTCCACCGCGCAAGTGACGACGGATAACCGGAAGAAATGATGTTTTGAGCATGCCTGTATGATCTTATACTCGGTATCTTTTTCAATTCATTTTTCTTTTGCAAGTTGCAACCTGCGTAGCTCATCAACATGCCATAAAATTGCAAATTACATCAGTTCTGTATGTGTGTGCCAACCAGACGCGCACCAATATGTGCGTAATGCTCCAATAAGCTGTGCACCGTCGCCGTGGCCGTTCTGTGAGCGCGTATGGTGGCCGCTGCAGGTATATGGTGCGTCCCCTGACCACCCTGCTCGCCGAGGAGCTACACCGAGCCATGCACCGTCCGGGCACCAAGGAGGGAGTCCTCGTGGAGATCCTGTGCTCGCGCAGCAACAAGGAGATCAGGCTCATCGCCGCCGAGTACCACAAACGTGAGTTTTCCGGCTGGTACCACACACGTGAGTTTTTCGACTGGTACCACAAACGTGAGTTTTCCGGCTGGTACTACAGACGTGAGTGTAGTGTTCCTTCCGGGTACACAGACGTAAGTGTAGTGTTCCTTCCGGGTACCAGGGACGTGATCACGTGAATGTAGTTTTCCATTCGAGTATCACTGGCGTGAACGTTGTGTTACCTTTCGGACAGTACGTGCTATCTTCGATGCGAGTTGTAGCCCCGAGTACCACCGATATTAGGTATCACTGAGACTCAGTGACGAATCTTTTTCATAGTTTAAGATAGTTAGCTGTCAAAAGGTTAGAAGGTTTAGAAGAAGGAAGGTAGGTTAGCCCGATAATCGATAATACAAACTGGCTTTTAGTTCTGTTGGGTAGAACAGATGGACACATTTTAGTAGCGATGTTTGTTCTTAAAGTGAATTTTGTATAATATTTCGTATATAATATTTCGTATATAATGTTTCGTATATAATATTTCGTATATAATATTTCGTATATAATATTTCGTATATAATATTTCGTATATAAAATTTCATCTATAATATTTCGTATATAATATTTCGTATATAATATTTCGTATATAAAATGTCATATATAATATTTCGTATATAATATTTCGTATATAATATTTCGTATGTAATATTTCGTATATAATATTTCGTATATAATATTTCGTATATAATATTTCGTATAGAATATTTCGTATAGAATATTTCGTATAGAATATTTCGTATAGAATATTTCGTATATAATATTTCGTATATAATATTTCGTATATAATATTTCGTATATGATATGTCGTATATAATATTTCGTATACAATATTTCGTATATAATATTTCGTATTAAAGCCAATTGTTACGACGACTTGAGGGACACTATTTACAGATACGATATACGAAGGCATACGCTGGGATTTTACAGTATTTTATAATTATTTTGACCTCAGTTTTCTTTACTGTGATTTGCCTCTGCGCGAGTCTGATGTACTGCAATGCTCCTCTGACTCTGCTGATGTGACTCTGCTGATGTGACTCTGCTGATGTGACTCTGCTGATGTGACTCTGCTGATGTGACTCTGCTGATGTGACTCTGCTGATGTGACTGCTGATGTGACTGCTGATGTGACTCTGCTGATGTGACTCTGCTGATGTGACTGCTGATGTGACTGCTGATGTGACTCTGCTGATATGACTCTGCTGATGTGACTCTGCTGATGTGACTGCTGATGTGACTCTGCTGATGTGGTGTGACTCTGCTGATGTGACTGCTGATGTGGTGTGACTCTGCTGATGTGACTGCTGATGTGACTCTGCTGATGTGACTCTGCTGATGTGACTCTGCTGATGTGACTGCTGATGTGACTCTGCTGATGTGACTCTGCTGATGTGACTCTGCTGATGTGACTCTGCTGATGTGGTGTAACTCTGCTGATGTGACTCTGCTGATGTGACTCTGCTGATGTGACTCTGCTGATGTGACTCTGCTGATGTGACTCTGCTGATGTGGTGTGACTCTGCTGATGTGACTCTGCTGATGTGACTCTGCTGATGTGGTGTGACTCTGCTGATGTGACTCTGCTGATGTGACTCTGCTGATGTGGTGTGACTCTGCTGATGTGACTCTGCTGATGTGACTCTGCTGATGTGACTCTGCTGATGTGGTGTGACTCTGCTGATGTGACTCTGCTGATGTGACTCTGCTGATGTGACTCTGCTGATGTGACTCTGCTGATGTGACTCTGCTGATGTGACTCTGCTGATGTGGTGTGACTCTGCTGATGTGACTCTGCTGATGTGACTCTGCTGATGTGGTGTGACTGCTGATGTGACTCTGCTGATGTGACTCTGCTGATGTGACTCTGCTGATGTGACTCTGCTGATGTGGTGTGACTCTGCTGATGTGACTCTGCTGATGTGACTCTGCTGATGTGACTCTGCTGATGTGGTGTGACTCTGCTGATGTGACTCTGCTGATGTGACTCTGCTGATGTGGTGTGACTCTGCTGATGTGACTGCTGATGTGACTGCTGATGTGACTGCTGATGTGACTCTGCTGATGTGACTCTGCTGATGTGACTGCTGATGTGACTCTGCTGATGTGACTATGCTGATGTGACTCTGCTGATGTGACTGCTGATGTGACTCTGCTGATGTGACTCTGCTGATGTGACTCTGCTGATGTGACTCTGGTGATGTGACTCTGCTGATGTGACTTCTGATGTGACTCTGCTGATGTGACTCTGCTGATGTGACTCTGCTGATGTGGTGTGACTCTGCTGATGTGACTCTGCTGATGTGACTCTGCTGATGTGACTCTGCTGATGTGACTCTGCTGATGTGACTCTGCTGATGTGACTCTGCTGATGTGACTCTGCTGATGTGACTCTGCTGATGTGACTCTGCTGATGTGGTGTGACTCTGCTGATGTGACTGCTGATGTGACTGCTGATGTGACTCTGCTGATGTGACTGCTGATGTGACTGCTGATGTGACTCTGCTGATGTGACTCTGCTGATGTGACTCTGCTGATGTGACTGCTGATGTGACTCTGCTGATGTGACTCTGCTGATGTGACTCTGCTGATGTGACTCTGCTGATGTGGTGTGACTCTGCTGATGTGACTCTGCTGATGTGACTCTGCTGATGTGACTCTGCTGATGTGACTCTGCTGATGTGACTCTGCTGATGTGACTCTGCTGATGTGACTGCTGATGTGATTCTGCTGATGTGACTGCTGATGTGACTCTGCTGATGTGACTGCTGATGTGACTCTGCTGATGTGACTCTGCTGATGTGACTCTGCTGATGTGACTCTGCTGATGTGACTCTGCTGATGTGACTGCTGATGTGACTGCTGATGTGACTCTGCTGATGTGGTGTGACTCTGCGGATGTGTTCCAGTGTTCAATAAGTCTCTGGAGTCGGACATAGCAAGCGACACGTCCCGGGACTTCGAGAACCTCATGCTAGCTCTAGTGAACGTAAGGACGGGCCGCTATGGTGATTATAGTAATGATTCTCTCCGGAACCTCGAACGGTCGGAAAGGGCTGTTGGCTTTTAAATTACATTAGCATATCTAGCATATAGCAAGGCGTTGAGCGGGTCGCTTGAAATATGGTTTGCATCGAGTGTTCTCCTTTTGCAATATTTCCCTTTGTTTGGACTCTGCCATGGGATTACACTAGATTAATGTGGCATTTTAATACCTGTTAAATTATTAAATATACGTTCTGATTATCCATATTGCAGCGACAATTGTTGACAATCTTAGAGTCACAGTCACACTTGAGCTGTATCAGGAATGAATGACGTACCTAGACAACTTTAAGGAATATGTCAATACATAAATAATATTTGTGAACCCATACCATAGTGAATGCATAGCGAAAAACAATTTAGGTCCACGAAAGTTAATAAAGCCAATTTATGCTAAACCCATTAGATATGCACTATGCATGTCCTTCCTACCTGGTAATTGATAGGACACAATCGGAGAGTTCTTTTCGTGCTGTGCTATTTCGTGTCTTTTCATATGTCTGCACCACATTTCCGCCGCTGTGCCCCCTCCATTGACCCATCCATGTGGATGGCGTCAGGCGGAGCGGGACGAACTGCACGTGAAGCCGCCGAAGCCCGACCCGGCGCACCCGGCCGCGGTCAAACCAGTACCCCAGCCCAGCGCTGAAAGGGCGCAGAACCAGGCTGAACAGCTCTATAAGGCCGGTGAGTGATTATTGTTACGTTACAAATACTGTTAACAATTATTGGAGAAGTGACTTTGTTTACGTCTGCTTCTGTGGCGCGTGTTTGAGCTGCGTGTTTTGTGCTGGGTAGGATTAGCCGTATTTTTGTGCTGGGTAGGATACTAATTAGCTGTACTCATTGCACTGATGTCCGCTGCGGGAGTTCCACTTTAATTAGCGTAATGCCTCAGCACCCCCCCCCCCCCCCCACTGTTTTATGATGAAGCTGACTTCCTTGCTTCTGTTTCAGTGTATTCGTATTATTACTTCCAAAGTGTGTACTTTACCTAAAGCTGGAATACTATGGGCAATAGGCTATTTATATTTTATTATAACCGGATTGTTCTGTTCCTATATCACCAGCGTGCTGCACCATATCACCAGTGTAGTGTATCACCAGCGTGCTGCAGAAACTCTAGTTGGGTTATCTTGTTGTTGCTGGTCACATTTCTCCAGAGTGACTACACAGTACTAAAGTGAAATGTAAAGTACTATAGCTGAAGTGTAGAGTTGGTTTAGTATACACACTCGTGTGTTTGCCGAGGTGGTATGCGTGGAATTGGCTGGGCGTAACCCCGTGAATCGTTTGCTCTCTCAGGCGAAGGCAGAATGGGGACGAGTGAGAAGTCCTTCAACATGATTCTGGCCACGCAGAGCTACGAGCAGCTGCGACTCACATTCGAGGCTTACGAAAAACTCTCCAAAAAGTACGTAATTTTAAATAAGACATCGCCTTTTAGCTATACCCTAGTGGAATAGTCGTGCCTATTTGTTATTCAATCTTGTATATTTATTCGACGCTAAAACCGAAAAATGAAAGGCATTTTCAGAAACCATTCGTGCTTTATCTACATGGGTACTATGCAAAACACATTATGAAAGTTTATTAAGCTGAAATAAAGATGAGGTAGGCCTGATTTTTAAAGGAACGAAGCTTCTTAAGCACAGTGACACGACCATTGACATATATAGGTATAGACGAACTACTCCGCCCGGCAGCCGTTCCCGCTAGGCGACACTAGCGCCGCAGCGGAGAAGGGATTGAGTTAGCGCGGCAATGCTTTTGCTATGGCGGAAGGGGCGATATTTGTTGGCCTGCAACTCAAAAACCGCGTGAGGTAGTGCACTGGGAAAAACTTGAGGACGTAGAGACATTCATAATGAATAAGATGGAATACAAATATTCAGCCTGAACGTTCACTGTAATTATCGTCAAATATCGCCCCTCCGCCATAGCAAAAGCATTGCCGCGCTAACTCATGCCCTCTCCGCTGCGGCGCTAGTGTCGCTTCAACCGGGAACGGCTGCCGGGCGGCGCAACAGCTGGAATAGTTCGTCTATACTTATATAGATCAATGGACACGACTGTGTAGTTTGTTCCCGGGGACGTTAATTAGACCATACTTACCGTAGCAAAGTTTTCCGAAATCACTCTGTAAGTTCTACCTTTAGGTATCTTAGTGGTTAGAGCTGCTGCGAGGAACATTATTCTTATGATTAAAACCATTAGGGTCGATGACCTTAACCTCGATGTATAAAAACGTTACATTACTGATAGACTGTATTGATATTTCGGCCACAGGCCTTTGTCAAAATTACATATGAGTGAATACAATGTTTACATGAATGACAATGCCAATGACAATTTAGGTATCTTATGTGAACTGTTATTCTTATGTCATTATTACACTTCTTGGGGTTTGGGGTTTTTGGGATCGCAAAGTATTATGTACGTCTGAAATGACTCGTAGACAAACAACTATACTTGACCATTACATTATACATGTTCTGAATATCACTTATTCATACAGAATATTAAGCCCATATTGATTCGAATGACTGGATAAATGTGCTCTTCAGTCTGTTCAACCCGTCCGGAACCCCTGCTGAGTGTGACCTGTGTGACCTGTGACCCTCTGGGCTGAGTGTGACCTGTGTGACCTGTGACCCTCCGGGCTGAGTGTGACCTGTGTGACCTGTGACCCTCCGGGCTGAGTGTGACCTGTGTGACCTGTGACCCTCCGGGCTGAGTGTGATCTGTGTGACCTGTGATCCTCTGGGCTGAGTGTGACCTGTGTGACCTGTGACCCTCCGGGCTGAGTGTGACCTGTGTGACCTGTGACCCTCCGGGCTGAGTGTGACCTGTGTGACCTGTGACCCTCTGGGCTGAGTGTGACCTGTTGTATGTCGTTACGCAGGACGTTTGAGCAGGCGATTCGCAGTGAGACGCATGGTGACTACCAGGACGCGCTGCTGGCCATCGGTAAGACAAGCGGGATGCAGTGGTATCACCTTATACAGTTGTCGGAGGGGTCCATACCATGGGCTAAAATAATATATCTACATGTGTGATCAGCCTGATTTGACTCTTGTTAACCAGCACTACCCAGCTATATCTTTTGGTGATGAAGGCATGTGTTAGGGATAGGTAGCCATTTTGTAATAGAAAAGCTTCGTTTCACTCGTGATCCACTCGTGTTTTTGGGCGACACGTGACGGGATGTTAAAGTTAACGGAAATCTGGGATCTCAGGAATCTGGGATCCATTTTTGTTATCCATCCATATTCCACAAGCCCGCCGAACGAAATCTATACTTCGCCATCTGCTCACTAGATGTCTCTGCCGGCAGTGTCGGTGGCGCAGAACCGGCCTGCCTTCTTCGCCGGGCGTCTGAAGAAGGCGATGAAGGGGCCGGGCACCAACGACAAGGACCTGATTCGTCTGCTGGTGTCCCGCGCGGAGATCGACCTGGGTAACATCAAGGACGAGTACATCAAGATGTTTGGAAAGCCGTTGGAGAAGGATATTGCTGTGAGTTGAGGAAGACAGGGACCAGGCACGTAGCCAGGCTTTCGTCCGGGGGGGGGCGACTCGAAAGGGCCCCTTCACGAGCGTTGAAAGGGTCCTTCCCGAGCGTTGAAAGGACCCCATTCTCGAGGGTTGAAAGGGCCCAGCAGAACGGATGAAAAGGCCCGCTACAAGGATGGAGAATGCAGTAAGGTGACATAGGCCTTACCAACTTTGGCCTGGGTCATACCAACTTTTAAGAGGGACCCTCCATCTTGCTCAGGGGCCCTTTCGACCTGGCAAGGGACTGCGCTGACTGCTTTGTCACCCTGTCGACAGGCTCAGGGGCCCTTCCGACCTACCCAGGGGTCCCTCAGACCTGCCCAGGGTCCCTCCGACCTACCCAGGGACCCCTCTGTGCTGTATAGGGGCTCATTCGGCATGTTCAGGGCCCTTCTGACCCACCCAGGGGCACTTTCAGTCTGGTCAGGGGCCCCTCCGACCTACACAGGGGCCATTTGAACATCCCAGGGCCCTCTGGTCTATCCAGGGGTCATCCAGCCTGCTCAGGAGCCCTTTCGACCTGGTAAGGGACTGCGCTGGCTGCTTTGTCGCCCTGACGACATGCTCAGGGGCCTCCTACCTGTACAGGGGCCCCTCTGTGCTGGCTAGGGGCCCATTCGGCATGTGCAGGGCCCTTCTGACTCGCACATGGCCCTGTCTAGCCAGGGGCCCCTCTGACCTGCACAGGGCCATTTATACGTCCATCATGGGGCCCTCTGGTCTTTCAGAGAGGGCCATGGTGGTCATAAAGGGCCTCTGAAGTGCTCTAAACTCTCTACAGACCACGTTTCGCGTGGTCTTCAGACTCTTAGAGAGCCCATGATACCGCGCTTTGCGCGGTCTCGTCGGCACTTTTCGGCGCTTCCCTGGCCGCCAGGGGAGGTGAGGGGATGCCGCCCCCCCCCCCCCCTGTCTACGTGCCTGACAGGGACTGACACACACCGACAATGGGCCCATCAAACGTTGGTTGTCCCCTTCGGCATTGATGGGTTATACCACATGTAGACTCTCAATAGGTCAGATTGGTCCTCTGTAGACGACCTTGGGCTCGTGTGTTTTCTGACTCATACTACTGACTTACTGACTACTGAGGGCCATGTGACCACCATGGCCCTCAGTAGTCAGTAAGTCAGATTGGTCCTCTGTATACGGCATTGGGCCATCTGTAGGTCAGATTGGTCCTCTGTAGACGACATTGAGACTTCTTTAGGTCACAAGGGTCCCTTAGAATGCTGGAAATGACCCTCTAAAGGCTGATATGGGTCCCGGAAGACCAGAATGGAGAACTTCGCCGCGCCACGATGGGACCTCCGTAGTCCCACTGGGCCATGTGAACACAGTGAACACAGGCCGACTGCACATCCTTTCTCGATGTTCAAGGGAGGAGCCATGGCCCCAAGGCCCCCTCCCTCTGGATCCGTCGGGGCGGGGAGGGCGCTGTTAGTCGTAAGTAGAGGGAGGACAGGGTGCGTTGTTAGTCGTGAGTTTAGTAGGTAGCAGGAGCGTCGCCACCGTGTGTGTGTGTGTGGGGGGGGGGGGGGGGGGGGGGGGGGGGGCGGTCTCCCCCGGGATTGCTCCGCCCGGAGTACTCATCCCCCCAGATTCGCAGCATTTAAACAGTAGCCCTATGGGACTGCCCCCTCCCCAAAAACAAAATCCCTAGCTGGCCCCCCAAACCCCTGGTTGTCCCCCACCCCCCCCCCCCCCCACTGGAAATATTGTGGAGACTCCACTGGTAGGTAGGGACATGGACGCTGGAAATACTTCGTTTTCTTTCTTCTTCTCCGCCGTCTCTCGAGCGTTAAAGGAAATAGTTCACCTTCGGATTTTTCTTCTTCTCAGAACACGATTTTATTATATTTGGTTAAATACAGTTTCTTTTTTTCTTTTAAAAAATGGTCCTACATCGCGCCAATTCAGGACAGAAGGTTGTAAATTATTGATTTTATGGTGTGCGTTATTGGTCTGCGCATGCTCCATGGCAGTGCTGGCACTTTCAGACGGTACGGTACATCATATATGCGCCGTATTCCTTCGCCAAAAAGTCAAATATCTTCGGCTGGAGTCTTTTCAGCCAAGAAAAGTTCCAGATAAGGATTTCTCAACACGGGCTACAAAACTGCTATTTCAGTTCAAAGCCCATGTTGAAGGTGAACTATTTCCTTTAAGATGTGTTTACGCGACGGTGGCTTCGGACTTAAATTTTAGTGACCATCCTGTCTTCTTGATTAGCTTGTGTGTCATGTATTACGCTTACTCTGCGTCTTTGTACCATATAAGCTAGCCTCTACTTCTTCACAGAACAAGGTCAATTAAGTACCATGTGACGGACTTGTCTGTTCTTGTTTTCTAGTTCTGATTGGTTTTGTTTTGAAAAGAGAAAATGTAATGGTTACGACCTTTAGTAATCACATACGAATGACTCAGAAACATGGGGAAAACATTGCTGATTGATGCTGGCATTTCACTTCAGTCTATTTTGCGAATAGTTGTTGTTCCTGCACAGTGCACAATTCACACACATACCGGGTAGGTGGTCTGGGACTGCAACTTGGTGCTAGCTGCTTCATATACATGGTATACTGTGCCGCAAGGCATACTGTATTGCGGTACAGTCTACATATTTTCCAGCGATAACAATGAACAAATAGCCATCTGGAGACTGCATCGTGAGTTACTGTTAGACGCAGTAGAACAAGTGTTAGATTTGGCCACACGTCACAAAATATTGCAGTACTTATTTTCTAGGGAGCAGTGAATAGGAAAATGCAGGCCTAATGAAAACTGCCGTTGATTGGACATCGTTGGCTGGGTAGTGATAGTCCCCAAGACAAGTGGCCCGCCAAGTCCAAAGCCCTGCGAACCACACGGTGGAATGCGTTTGCAGTGTTTGTGATAGAAACAATCTCGCTGCAGACCGTCATCAAGGCACAAGGGTTGTTTAATTAAAAAAAACTGTGCTTCTCGTCGATGGACACCGGCCTTGTGATGATTTTGGTACCATGAAATATCGAACGTTATATGTATCAAAGTTGTGTTGCTTTTAACTTCCCTAGGACACTAGCGGGACTAACGTGATTGATTAACTTCGGCAGGATGACACCTCAGGAGACTACCGCAAGCTGCTGCTCAAACTGGTGGGCACCACTGACCAATAGAGGCCCGGCTCTCATACTACCGACCAATGCGGGCCTGCCTATCATGCCACGGACCAATGGAAGCCTGGCTTTGACAGCATCGACCAATAAAGGCCCACCTTTAATACCAACGAGACCAATAGAGGCCCGCCTCGGACACCAGCAACCAATCGGAACTCGGTTTTGAAACCAGCAATGATGCAAGCCCCAGCATTGGCTTCAACAACGAATACGTATTAAAACTGTTTGATATATTTGTCTGACCTATGAGTAGATAGGCACTCATCGTTCTACTTTCTATTGCATACTGCATTGTCACGAGTATCACTGTCTTGGTGGAAAGCTTTGTTACCATGGCAACGAACGTCGCCCCGATTTTACCACATTACCGCGGCAAACAAAGCCGACACTATCCAGTGTTGATTCATGTTGTCATCAGCGCTCCCAACCATGTGCGACCGCGCCCTGCTGCCCTATGAATTCTTAACTAGAAAGCTCAGCTAGCGCTGTACAAAGGTGCGAAATATGGTATTGGGACATTCCTTTTTTACGAAAAAGTCGCAACTGCCGCGTGTCGATCTTACTTCTACACTCGACAGGGATAGTTAATGATATATTACACAGGGTCACGGACAATGCGTTGTTTAGATGCCCACTTTCGATGATGAGCGCTTTTCCCTAGAGCCCTTGCCCCTTCATGAGACACATTTTCAGCCCCCATCCCGTTCCAGCACATTCAGCCAAACCCAAACCCGTTCCAATCCAAATTCATAAGGCTCTACTTTTCACAGAGCTGCAAAGCTTTACCTGGTTGGAAAACGTTCACATTCCTTTTAAAAGGTTATATTATTTTCGAAGAAATTTACTCTTGGGTAATATTGGTAAAACACAACATTTTGACCAAACAGCGTAAAGACATTTCGAGTGACTCTACATTTTTAGCATACATGTTAAAAGTAAAGGTGTAATTTATCTTGAAAATAAGATACCACTGTGGCCTGTGGGCCTTCTTCGCATGTTCTATCAGATGGCTTTAATAGTTAGGTCGAAACACAAGTTTTGCATTGTTTATAAAATATTTCCAAAGATTCTAGATATTTGTCTGGTAAACTTAGAATAGCGAAACATTAGGTTTGTGTTGAGATAGAGTCCTGGATTGTATTGATACCGGTTTTCGGAGGCGAGATGATCTTTTGTTTGTCTCAATATGTGAAAAACGTTAGATGTACCGAAGTATTTACAATGTTGCATTATTTATATTTTCGGGAATCTAAGATATTTGTTTTATTATATAGATTATTAGAAGATATCCCAACTGCGCCCCCCCCCCTCTCCAACACACAGCCTGTTTGAACATCGCTGATGTCTATATTACTGTATGCTCGTTTGTCGTTAGAGATTATAGATAAATAAAATATCGATGCATGCCTTGTTTATCAGCTGCATTAAGGTAGCAGCGTTGTCCATTTTTGGTAACATTTTCACTCCGTCGCTGATTATTTTGATAAACGGCATCGGCAGTTTCCGCTATACTTCCATGCAATACGCTTGGAGCGCATACCTTGCATTATTTTATCCAGTGTCCACATTCATAATATTTCACTTCGTTAGTACCTATAGCATACAGGACGCCTAGCTGATGACTTTGTCTTCATGCTGTGTTAGTAAGTACGCTGTTATTAGTATTGTTCTATGTAATGTCGTCTCTATCGACCTGGTGTAGGGTGTGCCGTGAAGTGCTTCGTGTCTTCGCTGAATGGTTGCGGACATGTGAGAATGTGTCCATTTCTTCTGCCGCTGAAACTGTCGCGCGTTCTCGTCTATACCGGCTTCCATGCTCTTCGAAAGTCATTGAACTGAACGACGGATTCTATATTACTTTTTATACCATGTTATCTCTGAAAATCATTGATATCTTGACCTATATGTAGGAAAGGTGTCACAGGAATACAATACAATTGAACGTCCCTAATATAGGTTTTGTTATATATTACAAAGGAATATGACTGCATTCAATTGATTTAAAGGAAATAGTTCACCTTCAACATTAGTTTTAAACTGAGATAGCAGTTTTGTAGCCCGTGTTGGGAAACCCCTATCTGCAAGTTTTCTTGACTGAAAAGACTCCAGCCGAATATATTTGAGTTTTTGTCGAAGGAATGCGGTGCTGGCGAAAGAATGTTGTACTGGTTTTAGCCCGGGCAGAGGCTATACCATCAGCCAATCATCTTGCAGCTGGTGCTAGCAAGCGATCGCCGGCCGCCGGTTGGCACATCTCCAATGCGAGTCTATCTTTACGCGACTACTTTCGAATCTGATTGGCTGAACCATTGTTTACATTCGCGTGACGTCAGGACTCTGACTCAGATAGTATGTATATAGTTTTGATATACAATAAAAATGTACGGCCTTCTGTCCTGAATCGGCGCGATATAAGGCCATTTTTGACAATATAAAAATAAATTGTATTAACAAATATAATCAAATCGTGTTGGGTAAACATTTTCCAAGGTGAACTATTTCCTTTAATAGAAGCGAATGTAATCGGTCTACTTTAATTCTTATTTGCAAATCATGGGAGTTACAACTTAAAGATAATATTTCACCTTTAACATTAGTTTTTAATTGAGATAACTGAGATTGTGGGGTATACCGAGACATCTCCAAATCTGAAATTTTCCTAGCATAATGACCTAGTTGCTGAGTTTCAACACAGAAGCCGTTGGGTATATTTGGTTTAATTTAAATGGACAAATCTCGTGACATTTTGCATACGTCATCACTACTCCACTGTGATATCTACCGCACTTCGTTTTCGCTATTTTAACCTAAACTCAAAAGCAGCCTTACTCATAACTATCACAAAGTCATGCTAACCTTGAATCGCGCGAACTTGAATTCGGACGAAAGAACGTGGATAACCTACCATCGGCCTCTCTCCACAACGGCGTTGCCGAAAACACTCAATCGCGACCAATATTACTCGCCACCCAGCGAACGAGGTTGTTGTAAGTGCTGTTTACATATTGTGATGCAATGATATACTTGACGGTATGACGTCACAACTTATTTTGGTGACGCAAGATTCGTGTGACGTCACATGTAAATATATCAATATTTTCAAATTATAACACATTGCTATTTCTTAGAAAAAAACGAATATCAGAACCGTAATCGGACACTCTTTTCCATCATTTCACGTACTTTTCCCAAAATGAAATATTCCCTTTAAAGCTGCCCCACATCGAACATTTCATGTCAATTTCACACAATACACTATTTTACAACATTGTGTATGTTTGCTGAGTGTCCAAATGATTGATCCCAAAATTTTAGGATATGAAGATCACCAAGTTCCCTAGTTATGGACTCTACAAACACGTATTGTCATATGTTCTTTAGTCTTAAATCTGCTGTATTTTACCATTTTTATGTTGATGTTATGATGCACGTTGTTAACCCTCGCCCTACGGGAGCTTTTTCACCTTCGCCCTACGGGGGGGGGGGGGGGGGAGACAGCTCCCTGTTAACTTCCAAACCAAGCAACTTAGAGCAATGCGGTAAGAACCAGCATGTTGCCTGTCATGAGAGGAATATAACAGTATGCGACTTTTAGGTTTCAGGTAAACGAGTGACCTTCCAGGTCAAGTGAATGACCTCGGATTTACCACGTCCAGAACAGCGATTTTGCTCTTCAGAAAACCTCAAAATTAGAAATTGATAAATGTAAATAAAAAGGCATGTTCCTAGACCAGTTTTGTCTCATAAATACAGAAAAAGTAATTATTTGTTCGTATCTTGTAAAAAAAAGTCAAACAAAGTTATTAAACAAATGACGTCATCAGTTTCTTACACTTAGGGAGCCATCACTTAGTCAAAAATGAAGATATTGCTTTGAAATTTGGTATCGGTATTGTCCATGCTCAGTTCTCTCGCATATGTTCCGGTTTTTCTAAAATCCTTGAAAATTTTGATTGTGGGGATTTTTCCCCAAACAATAGTTTTATTTTTATTTTGTAGGGTCAAAAACCCAAAATTTTGAAAATCCGAGATGACCATTTTAAATAGAATGCCATTTTGTATCTTTGGTGAATTGCGTTTGCAATTTCCTTTAAAACTCTGTTTTCTACCATTTTTCAAATATTTATAGTTTTCAACCAACATGACGTCATCAAAACATGATTATCTCCCAAACTACTTAAGGAATTGCAAGTACATTATTACAGCATAGTATAATTGTTGTAAACCCAGCTACCAAAAATGTCAGCAAGATGCACTGCATGTGTAAAAAGTTATTCAAGAAAAACCTCAGGGGGGGGGGGCATGTCAGGCATGTCAAGTAGGGCGAGGGTTAAAAGAATGCACAACATACATCAGTTGATATCTGAAAAACAATACGCTATTAAAAATCATCACATGCTACCTTGCGTTTTGTATTTCTCTTGAACCACAGAAACAGCTTTATACGTAACGTTTATGTTTTACTTAGGCCTTAGCTGCAATCGACACCATCTCTGAAAATGTCTGAGTACTACTGCCGATTTGCCCTGGGACATTTCTTTTGATACGCTCGTCTGCGAACATTCATCAAGACTAGGGTTCGACGATAATCGTATCAATGTAAACAGCTGGAACGGTACGTTTAAAAGTGTAGCAACACACATACAATTCAGCAACTCGATGAAACAATGGCACATCGGAACCTTGCCGATTACAAAGCAGGAAACATAATTATGCGTTACATACGGACAAAGTCAATGCCTATGCTCGCTCGTCACTCGGCTTACGCGCACGCCGGTAACAGCCAGGTCACACGAGCGCGCGGCCGACGAATGCCGCACCATATATGGCCAAAACTGTAACTGTAGTACGGTAATATGAGTTTCGTATGACGTGAATGACGTGTATGACGTGTATGACGTGTATGACGTGTATGACGTGTATGACGTGTATGACGTGTATGACGTGTATGACGTAACAGTAGAGTGACACGGTCGCGGATGTTGATGTATGACGTCATTCCTCAGTCCGTTGTCTGTCTCGCTCTTATCCGGGATTTCGAAGGGCATTGCAATGGAAAGAACTGCATATGCCGCAGGGAAATCTCGAATATAGAGCGAGTGGTCTTTAGTTTGTCGTCCAGTAGTCAGGCGATCTGTCATCGTCCCGGTAGTTGACGTCTTCAAACAGTCGAGAAGTAAGTTTGTCGGGTGTGGTGGTCATAGTCGTTTTCTTGTCTGCGGGGATGTCTGAAGTCGACCAGTTCTCTGTCTGGTAGTCGGCAGTCTGAGCTTGTCATTATGGTATGCGTCGTTTGCTATTCAAAAATAATATAGAAGGTCAGCGTTGATAAGATATGATATCACCTACACATCGTATCAACGACCTATAGGGCAATTAGCGCGAACTAACACAATGATAAAGAATATTTGCCTCGATTTAAAGCAGCATGCTGAAATTCATTGCACGTCGCTTTTAAAATGTTCTTACATCAGCAAGCAAGCTAAGCGTCAGAGCTATTAGCTGGCTTACTAGTAGTTAACCTGGGAAAATACTAAATAATGCTAATAAAACCATACAAGCCCGACATCATTAGATGTCAGCATGGTCTAAATAGAATACGTACTAAGAATATACGAGCAGCTTCAGCGGTATGATAAATGTCTTTAAAGCTGTAGAGACCTACCTTACCGATATATGAGTGATCACCTGTAAACACTCATTACTATCTGTCTCACAGCCCCGTCAAGAGTGTGACCCTAACATGACACCATACACCCTCCTGCAACCCACCACTGTCCTACCCCTGTTTACCAGTACCTCACTGTCAACCCCGTCACCAAGTCACACCTCCACACCCATCACGAAGTCCACTTGTCAAGACGTCACATCTTCACTGGAGCGCACCACCCTCACGCCTCCACTTCTGAACCCCGACTGAAGTCCCGCTCCGACCCGTCTCACCACCAGGGCTGCCGACCTTCTTAGACAAAATCCTCAGTTCGCTGCCCAAAAGTCCTCAGAAATCCTCAGTCAGACCGAAAATCCTCAGAAACTGAGGAAAGTCCTCAGTTTTGGTAACACTGATCACCGCGTGCAGCTCTCTCCCTGACCACGACCGACTTTTGCGGCCATCGTTCACATTCCTTTTAAAAGGTTGGATTATTTTCGAAACAATTTACTCCTGGGTAATATTGGTCAAAATCATAAAATGTTGACGAAACAGCGTAAAGACATTCCGACTTACTCTACATTTCAGCAGAAATGTTAAAAGTAAAGGTGTAAGTTATCTTTCAAATAAGATAACACTGTGGGCCTTCTTCGCATGGCTTATCAGATGGGTTTAATAGGAATAGTTCACCTTTAAGATGGGGTTTTGAACCAGGGCCTATTTTAAGGGAAAATGAGTGGGGGGGGGGGGAGATAAAATCCAGCACACAAAGCCAAAAGGCGTAAGCATGACTCTGACGGAAAATGCCAGTTAAACCGACACTGGCTAGGGGGGGGGGGTCGTTTTTCGGCCCCCCCTGACGAACTTTCGTAATAGCTAACAAACCAATAGCGCTATCGACGTGAAACTTCTGGTAACTTTTCCTACATCAATTGTACGTCTTCTGTGCAAAAATTAAGCAATTTCGTCGACAAAAATTTAGATATAGCGAATTTAGTGACGTCACTACACACGAGTTTGACGACAAAATTAGCTCGAATTTAACAGACCGTACAAATGCCATATTATGAGCAAAATGGAATCAAAACACGTCAAAAGATAGTAAGTATATGGCAAGAGCTACAAAATGGCAATCTCGGAATTATGTACATTTTGGTTTTGACCCCCCAATTTTTTTAAATGCCCTAAAAATAAAAAATAAACATAAAAAAGGAACATATCCCGCGCACTGCAGGGAGATTGCACCGAACACGAACTGCAGGGGGCGGGGGGGGGGGGTGATTTCCGCCTCCCCATGAGATCTAGAAAAATACGCTACGTAACGACAAGCAGAAAACGGTATTTGATAGCTTGATACAAGTTCTATCGAAAGTTTTTTTTAGGTCAGGTCAAAATTGAAGTCACCAGAGGTCATCAAAGGTCAAATTTTCCATTTGTTACCTGTTTTAGGACTTCGCTCCAGAAATTCCCGTATATCTCAGTAACTATGCTAGTTAGAAACAAACAGAAAAAAACAATAGCCAGCCAGTTAAATTTTCTATCGAAAAAATGTCCTGAAATTTGATCTCAGGTCAGTATTTGAGGCTCCAGAGGTCAACAAAGGGAAAAATGCTGTTTTTTGGCAAAATAGTTTTTCGCTATTAACTTTGTACTTAATAAAGATAACGAAAAACTGTTTACGCCATTGTGTTTATCTCGTCAAGGAGCTTTTAATTTCATACATGGTGACTTTGTTAAGTCAACTTAACAAATGTGATCTCAGGTCAAGGTCAAGTGGTGACTCAAGTAGGACATGTTGCATATGGGAAGACGTGTCTCGACAAGATACACACATTACTGTCTGTTTTACTTCTCTAGCTCCGTTATGTCGCGAGTTATTGACACAAACGTGATGGTGACCTCGGATGACCTCAAATGACCCCATAGGGGTGACTGAACAAAACATACACTTGGATCATCAAGAATATCCTATAATAATATTTTCCAGAAGTAATTGGACTAATATCATGCATATCCTTGAAATAGGAAGCATTTTTATATTTCCCCATTGACTTATTATGGAGAAGTTACGAAATTGACCTGACCTTTGGTCACCGATATCAACATTCGGAGATAAACGAATTGTAAGTTCTTATGCCCTCATGATATTCTGCGAGTTTCAAACTGATCGGTGAGAAACTCTGGCTGTGGCAGAACTGCAAACATTTTTGGAGGTGGGGTCAGTTGACCTGATCTGGTGACCTGACCTGAGATGACCCGAGGTTATTTTTTTCAAAGTGTGCGCAATTGATGTCCTAACAGGTGTGCCAAAACCCGGCGGCGCTGTGCGCCGCCGTTTTTTCGCTATCTCAGAAAAAACCTGAGGGGGGTTGCGGAAATCAACCCCCCTTGCAGTGCGCGGGATATGTTGGAGAACCACATGTGGATAATACCCAAACCAAATGTAAAAGCAATATCTTTATTTTTGACTGACGTATGGCTCCCTAAGGAGGGAGGGAAAGAATCTGCCCACTCACGGATTTTCTCAATATCTTGAAACTAAGATAGATATTGACGTCAAACGTTCCGTACCTTATGTTGCATCCATTTTACGTCTTCTCTCAACATGTCAGTTAGGCAAACTGCAGAGGCGATCAAAAATAGATCATTCGATTTTTAGATTTTGTTATGCCCATGTTTGGGCATACATGCAGTATCAAACTGTGAGGCCTATGTCATTAGGCCAATTCGGAGCAACATACGCATACTCGGAGGTTAAAAGTATTGGAGAACATGTTGTCCATCAATATATCGAAATAATAAATGTGACCAGATTCGGCAATTGCCCTCATTCCACTGTAAATGACGATCTAAATATTTATTCCGCCACACAACGACCACAGCGTGAAATAATTTTTAGATCGGTCGTCAGCTGGCTAATCCAATTTTAGAGCGTGAAGTCGGGTGGCGAATCAAAATTTGAATCGCTGAGGCTGCTGCGAGTGCCAAAATTGGGATCGCTAACCCTTACTTTGGCCAAATCTGCCAAAGTAGGGATCTGATCATACAAGTGCAAGACAATATGATGGCGCAATTCGTGCAGTTTCAACCGAAAACAAATCCAGGGGTGATGGACATTTTTTGAGGGGTGATACGGTGTTTGAAGGTGTGAATGTCAGGAAAACAATATTTGTTTTAGATCGGATCTCCTTATAAGGGCCATGCTCCGCCCATTTTGATGACGTCACGACCTAATTTTTGATCGATCTATTTTTAGATCGCCTCCCCGCAGTTTGCCCAACTGATGTCATTCAAATTAGTGAAGTTGTTTGGGAGATAATGACATTTTAGTGACTTTAGGTCATGCCCTTTTTAGTCGAAAACGATAAATGTTTGAAAAACCGTAGACAATCGAGTTGTAAAGCAAATTGCAAAAAAGTCAAATGAAAGACCTTTGCTTACAATCTCAATTTCCCTTATGCGGAAGCTGTATTATGGCTCTGAGAGCACTTTGTGCCATAATAGTCGCAATATAAGGCTTTAAATGGAAAGTATAGCAAATCAACCCAAACACCTCGATTTTGACATTTCACCTGACCGTGAACTGACATGTGACATTATTTTGAACATTTCACGTTTGCTTTACGTGCATGAGCGTCTCATTGAGTGCTTTCGATTGCTTACTTGCGCGTCTCGCTGCGGTTATTGGTTTGGAAGATAACGAGGTGGCAGAATATGCCCCACCCCAGTTGCGCTGAATACCCCAGCGGGGCACGGGACCCTTTTGAAAGTTGGGTGGCATGATCGAAGGTCCGACCGCGGATATACGTAGGTTCACATGATTCACAAAATTTACTTGATTTTTTTTTATTTTCCGGCCTAACTACATGTAGCCCGGAGAAGCAAAAAATATATTGTCGCAACATCGGGAAACTAAGTTGCATACGTGGATAAACAAGGAGCGAAGTCTTGTGTTATGACAGTTGAGTCGTTCTTATTGGGTCACGCTAATCCAGGGGGATTATACAACGTTTTCAGCGTCGGTCACCGATTTTTACGACATTTGGTCTCAAGATAAAATCGAACCGCCTGTTTCCCAGAATCAGGTCCATTTTGTCCGTACAGATCTCCTTCAAAGTCAAATTCAATGTCAAAGGACGGGGGACGCTGTAGCTTCCAAAGTTTGCGTCCGATTGCAACACAAATGGTCTCAAACGATGCCCCGTACCCATTTCCAGGATGGCAAGCATTCTTAGAGTAAATTTTTTCCCCGTGACCTTCAAGGCGAAAGGACGGGGAACGTTGTAGCGCCCAACTTTGGGCGCTAACTTGAAGGTCACGAGGGGACAACTCTAAGAATGATTGTCATTCTGGAAATGGAAAGGACGGAGGAAAAAATCCCGTTCTTTGACCCTGAATTTTACATTGAAGGTCACAGGCTTGACCTTGAAGGTCACGGGGCACAACTCTGAACATTCTTGTCATCTTGGAACTGGGCACAAGGAATCGTTTGAGACCAATTTGTCGCGATCGGACGGCGACTTTGGGCGCTACAGCGTTCCCCGTCGTTTCACCTTTAATTGTATCTTGAAGGAGACCAGTAAGGTCAAAATGCATTACATTTTTTAAAGCAGGAGGTTCGTTTTGACCTTAGTCCCTAGGACCAAATCGCGTGAAAATCGGTGACCGATGCTGAAAACGTTTCTGTGGAGCTGTGGACATCATGGACATTGGACATTCATCCAAGCTATTTTTAGGCGCCCCGAGTGTGAAAGGTACAATACGTCAGCACCTTCAACGCCTCGCCAGGCATATTTAAAAAAAGTGTCACGGTTATTTCATGGGGGTCCAGGCCTCTTCATAGGCGCCATCCATGGCGCTATCGGGAGTGGGGGGAGGGGGCAAAAGCGTGTTATTGGTTTCGAAGGTCACGGGTGCCCGGTCACCGTCGGAGGGAAGCTGAAGGCGTCAGGGTGCCATCATTCTGAGTGCGCCGGGACACCGCATCGCTTTCGGGCCGGCAAGGTGCCATTCGGGGGCGGCATGATACCTTCCGAGAGTGGCAAGACGTCTTCCAAATTCGGAAGGCGGTATATTGCACTCTGAGGGCGGCAAAATGTCTTCCGAGGGCGTCAAAATGTTTTCCCGAGGGCGACATGATGCTTTCCGAGGGCGGCATAATGCGCTCTTAGGGCGGCAAGATGCCTTCCGAGGGCGGCAATATGTCTCCGAAGGCGGCATGGCGCCTTCCAAGAGCAGCATAATGCGCTCTGAGGGCAGCAGGATGCCTTCCGAGGGCGGCATATTGCACTCTGCGGGCGGCATAATGTGCTCTGAGGGCGGCAAGATGCCTTCAGAGGGCCACAATATATCTTTCGAGGTCGGCATAATGCACTTCGAGGGGGGTAAAATGTCTTCCGACGGCGGCAAGATGTTTTCCGAGGGCGGCATAATCCTCTCTGGACTCTGAGGAGGGCATGATGCCTTCCGAGGGCGGCATAATGCGATCTGAGGGCAGCAACATGCCTTCCAAGGGCGGCAAGATGTCTTCCGAGGGCGGCATGATGCCTTCCAAGAGTGGCATAATGCGCTCTTAGGGCGGCAAGATGCCTTCCGAGGGCGGCAATATGTCTCCGAAGGCGGCATGGCGCCTTCCAAGAGCAGCATAATGCGCTCTGAGGGCAGCAGGATGCCTTCCGAGGGCGGCATATTGCACTCTGCGGGCGGCATAATGTGCTCTGAGGGCGGCAAGATGCCTTCAGAGGGCCACAATATATCTTTCGAGGTCGGCATAATGCACTTCGAGGGGGGTAAAATGTCTTCCGACGGCGGCAAGATGTTTTCCGAGGGCGGCATAATCCTCTCTGGACTCTGAGGAGGGCATGATGCCTTCCGAGGGCGGCATAATGCGATCTGAGGGCAGCAACATGCCTTCCAAGGGCGGCAAGATGTCTTCCGAGGGCGGCATGATGCCTTCCAAGAGTGGCATAATGCGCTCTGAGGGCGGCAGGATGCCTTTCGAGAGCGGCATATTGCGCTCTGCGGGCGGCACCATGTGCTCTGAGGGCGGCATAATGTACTCTGAGGGCGGCAAGATGCCATCAGAGGGCGACAAGACATCTTCTGAGGGCGGCATAATGCACTCCGAGGGCGGCAAAATGTCTTCCGAGGGCGGCACGATGTTTTCCGAAGGCGGAATAATGCCTTCCGAGGGCGGCGATGTAACTTCTGAGGGCGGCATAATGCGTTGTGAGGGCGGCAAGCTGTCTTCTGAGGGTGCCAGGGTGCCTTTCAAGAGTGCTACGACGCTGTCGGAAGACAAGGGCGCCTTGGCGGCCTCCCGAGAACGCTACGGCGCCTCCGGCGCCGGCAAATCCTTTGCAAGAACGGCGTCGCGGCGCCTTCGGCGCCGCGGTGCCCGAGGGCGCCGTTTTCTAAGGCAGGGGGCTTCAGCCCCTACGCCCCCCTGGATCCGCCACTGACTTGGACCGTAACCTATCGCGTTGGCCGTTGTTTACATCGTATTCGCCAAGGTTCGTGAAATACAGGTCGTCTGACTTCCAGGACCAACAATATTGAAGTGGTTGTCAGCCAATCAGCGACGGCACTACCACAGATCCCATTTTGCAAATTCAAAATTAAATTGCTTAAAAACGGATAAGTTTTGTGGAAAATGACCATAATAATTTATATATTTCAATAACGGCTAAAGCTAATGACTATCTCAGTTCAAAACCAATACCAAGGTGACATTTTCCCTTTAAGGTAGAAGCGTTGTGTAGTTCATTTTTGGTAACATTTTCACTCCGTTGCTGATGATTTTGATAAATGGCATCGGCAGTTTCCGCTATACTTCCATGCGATACGCTTGGAGCTCATACCTTGCATTATTTTATCCAGTGTCCACATTCATAATATTTCGCTTCGTTAGTACCTACAGCACACAGGACACCTAGCTGATGACTTTGTCTTCATGCTGTGTTAGTAAGTACGCTGTTATTAGTATTGTTCTATGTAATGTCGTCTCTATCGACCTGGTGCAGGGTGTGCCGTGAAGTGCTTCGTGTCTTCGCTGAATGGTTGCCGACATGTGATAATGAGTTTATTTCTTCTGCCGCTGAAACTGTCGCGTGTTCTCGTCTATACCGCCTTACATGCTCTTCGAAAGTCATTGAACTGAACGACGGATTCTATATTACTTTTTATACCATGTTATCTCTGAAAATCATTGATGTCTTGACCTATGTAGGAAAACGTTTCACATAGGAATACTTTGAAACGTCCCTAATTGATGTTTTGTTATATATTACAAAGGAATATGACTGCATATCAATTGATTTAATAGAAACGAATTTAATCGGTCGACTTTAACTCTTATTTGCAAATCATGCGAGTTATAACCCCTATTTGTAACAGGCTCCTGGCTACCCCTATTGGTAACAGGGGGAGGGGGGGGGGGGGCGGATTCCGCCCCCCCCCCAGAGATCTCGAGATCTACCAGTCCGATTTTCAAAAATGAAACGGCGTTTGGTTCCCCTCAACACGATCTACATTTCTAAATAATAAAAAAAATATAAATTTTTGATAGGGGGGAAACAGGGGGGCAAAAACCACAAATTTTAGTGGTATTTTTGATCCAACATAGCTTTCATGTTTATCGACCGATTTTAACACAATTAATACGAATCGATAGAGATTGAATTGTAAATTGATATATGACAGTGGCGTTTGAAAATTCAAAAATCATAGGCGTGTGCAGGTCATTCAATATGGGGGTTAAGTAAATGCGTAATAAAACCATTTTTTTATGTGTTTTTTTTTAAAGAAATGAAATGGTATGTGATTGTGACATTAGGCAAAACAGTTAAAAATCATATTTTTTTGCCATAGGCGGTACCAGGTTAGTGAAAAAGGGGGGTAAAATTGGAAAAAAATATTAACCGCAGACAAGTTGCTACCCAGCACTATACATATGTTACTGATCGTAGATAGTTCCTTTTTGCATGTTGTACTTCATAATAGGCGTATCCAGGATCCAAACTGGGGCGGCTCATATCTTTTGACAAGTATATTATCCGCTATTATGATACTAACTAGTCAACAGTGACTATTTCACTTACAACTTCAATTAACATTGCTTACCCCCTTTTACCCTACCTGGACTCGCCTATTATCTTATAATTGTTCGTAGAGTAGCCTGTGGTGCGTGTTTCATCCGAAAACTACAGTATATTATGTCATTGTACGCCCATGCCTCTTAGTTTCCTTGCAATAATATGACCCCTTTCTTCCATTCATGAGCACGCTTCTGCAAAAAAATGACTTTATTCCCTTTCCTGGCCTCATATGTGCATATATAATTATAAGCTAACCGTCTATTGCGCCGTTATCGCTGGCATATCGTCATCACCAAGCCAGTCACCCCCCTTTTCATGTGCCTGAACACGCCCCTGAAACTCTATATGTAATAAATTATGCAAATAATGGCAGCAGAAGCTATCTTTTACATCTTGATAACTATAAATGCCCCTTACATTGCTCTATTTGCTTCTCGCCAAGCATTGAATACTTCCTGGAACCCCCCCCCCCCCTTTTCAAGCCCCTGAAACCGCCTCTGCCATGAAATTTTAATGATATTTCATTAACATCAATTAATTTTCACTTGTTGCAATCATCGTGAACCGATGTAACTCCTTCATACTTGAGGCAGTTACGAAGAAACCGTGAAGATCGCATTTCCGTATTATCGCCAAATATCGCCTCCGAACCCACCCAAAACTGTACCCTGGAACCGCCTCTGTTCAGGTTAAGGACTCAAAATTTTGAATCCAAATGCGGTATTCAATTCTATGAAAAGTCCCAAAATTTCATGGGCCTACTCCCAGCCGTTCTGGAGATATCTGCGAAAAACATGAGGGGGGGGGGGGGCGGAATCCGCCCCCCCTGTTACAAATAGGGTTAAACCTGCCCATGCACTTGGAACATTTCATGTCAAGTTTACACGATTTCACAAGACACTATTTTACAACATTGTGTATGTTTGTTGAGTGCCCAAACCATTGACCCCGAAATTTTAGGATTGAAGATCACCAAGTTGTCCAGTTATGGACTCCCAAAACACGTATTGCCATCTGTTATTTAGCCTTAAATCTACTTCATTTCACCATTTTTATATTGATGCTATGATGCACGTTAACAGAGTGAATAAAATATATCTTTGTCAAAAATTATGTTAATGACCAATAAATAGTATGCCAAGTATGTATTTTAGTGCCCAAATTAATTATTAAAAAAGACAAGCTTTCTATTGATCATTGTAACACATTTTGTTTAAAACGAATAACGTCTATCATGCCATCCATCAAAATAATAAATAAAATACATCAGTTAATAGCCGTTTTCACGAAGGATTATTGCGCCGAGAAGTTTCTCAAAGATTCTGAAAGTTTTGAAAAACTACACATCAACTACTAAACTACACACAAACTACTTGCGGTTTTTGGCTAGAAATGTCTCATAATTTTGTAATATGTTATTATGAATAAAATATATTGACAAAATTGCGGCTTGGTGGTAATAAGCAAGATAAGTATTGATAGAATCTCCCTGAAACTTCCTGAATCTTCCTGAAACTTTCAGGAAGATTATATCAATACTTATCTTGCTTATTACCACCAAACCGCAATTTTGTCAACATATTACAAAATAATGAGACATTTCTAGCCAAAAATGGCATGTAAAAGTTGTGTAGTTTTTCAAAACTTTCAGAATCTTTCAGAAACTTTTCAGCGTAATAATCCGTCGTGAAAACTGCTAGTATCTTACAAACTATACGTTATTACAAATCATCAGATGCTACCTTGCGTTTTGTATTGCCCTTGAACTACAGAAACAGCTTTATACATAATGTTTATTTTTTAACTTAGCTGCTATCGAAACAATCTCTGAACATGTCTGAGTATATTTACCACTTCGTATTTGCTCTGGGACTTTTCCGCTCGTTTGAGAATATTCCTCAACACTAGGGTTTGACGATAATCGTATCAATCTAAACAGCTGGAACGGTACGTTTAAAAGCGTAGCAACACACACAATTCAACAACTCGATGAAACAATGGCACATAGGAACCTTGCTGATTACAAAGCAGGAAACATAATTATGCGTTACATACGGACAAAGTCAATGCCTATGATCGCTCGTCACTCGGCTTACGCGCACGCCGGTAACAGCCAGGTCACACGAGCGCGCGGCCGACGAATGCCGCACCATATATGGCCAAAAACTGTAACTGTAGTACGGTAATATGAGTTTCGTATGACGTGTATGACGTGTATGACGTGTATGACGTGTATGACGTAACAGTAGAGTGACGCGGTCGCGGATGTTGGTGTATGACGTCATTCCTTGGTCCGTTGTCTGTCTCGCTCTCATCCGGGATTTCGAAGGGCATTGCAATGAAAAGAACTGCATATGCCGCAGAGAAATCTCGAATATAGAGCGAGTGGTCTTTAGTTTGTCGTCCAGTAGCCAGGCGATCTGTCATCGTCCCGGTAGTTGACGTCTTCAAACAGTCGAGAAGTAAGTTTGTCGGTCGTGGTGGTCATAGTCGTTTTCTTGTCTGCGGGGATGTCGGAATTCGACCAGTTCTCTGTCTGGTAGTCGGCAGTCTGAGCTTGTCATTATGGTATGCGTCGTTTGCTAGTCAAAAATTACACAGAAGGGCAGCGTTGATAAGATATGATATCACCTACACAGCGTATCAAAGACGAAAAGTAAGTTTGTCGTCGAGTGCAATTAGCGTGAACTAACACAATCGCAAGGCATATTTGTCTTGATTTAAAGCAGCATGCTGAAATTCATTGCACGTCGCTTTGAAAATGTTCTTACGTCAGCAAGCAAGCTAAGTGTCAGAGCTATTAGCTGGCCTACAATTAGTTAACCTGGGAAAATAATAAATAATGCTAATAAAACCATACAAGCCCGACATCATTAGATGTCAGCATGGTCTAAATAGAATACGTACTAAGAATATGCGAGCAGCTTCAGCGGTATGATAAATATCTTTAAAGCTGTAGAGACCTACTTCACCGATATATGAGTGATCACCTGTAAACACTCATTACTATCTGTCTCACAGCCCTGTCAAGATTGTGACCCTAACATGACACCATACACCCTCCTGCAACCCACCACTGTCACCCCTGTCTACCAGTACCTCACTGTCAGCCCCTTCACCAAGTCACACCTCCACACCCACCACCAAGTCCACTTGTCAAGACGTCACATCCTCACTGCCGGAGTGCAGCACCCTCACGGCTCCACTTCTGAACCCCGACTGAAGTCCCGCTCCGACCCGTCTCACCCTGGTCTCACTGCCAGGGTTGCCAACCTTCTTAGAAAACAAAATCATCAGTTTCCAGCCCAAAAATCCCCAGAAATTCTCAGTCGGGCCGAAAATCCTTAGAAACTGAGGAAAGTCCTCAGTGTTGGCAACACTGATCACCGCGTGCAGCTCTCTCTCTGACCACGGCCGACTTTTGTGGCCATTGTTCACATTCCTATTAAAAGGTTGAATTATTTTCGAAGGAATCTACTCCTGGGGTAATATTGGTAAAAAAACACAGAATTTTGACCAAACCGCGTAAAGACATTTCGAGTTACTCTACATTTTAGCATAAATGTTAAAAATAAAGATGTAAGTTATCTTGCAAATAACATACCACTGTGGTCCTTGTTCGCATGGTTTATCACATGGCTTTAATAGTTAGGTCCAAGCACAAGTTTGGAATTGTTTGTAAAATATTTCCCAAGAATGCAGATATTTTTGTCTGGTAGAATAACGTTAACATTAGGTTTGTGTTGAGATACATTACTGGATTGTATTGATACCGGTCTTCGGAGGCGAGATGGTCTTTTGTTTGTCTCAATATGTGCAAAACTTTAGCTGTATTTACACACACAAATATTATTGATATTTTCGAGAATCTAAGATATTTGTTTTATTATTTTGATTGCCCCCGCTCACGTCTGACCACGATCGTTGTCAACAGTATCTGCAAGTATGTTCATTTAAGCACAGAGCTCTACATATCTTTGAGGTCTGTGATATGTAGAGGTCTGTGATTTAAGATATCTCAGCTGCCCCCTCTCCCTCCAACACACTGTTGAAACATTACTGATGTCTATATGGCTGTATGCTCGTTTGTCGTTAGAGATTATAGATAAAGAAAATATTGATGCATGCCTTGTTTATTATTTGCATTAACCCGCGCCCCGCTGGGGTCGGCAGCCGAACGCGCCCCGCGGGGGTAAATATTCCCCCCTCGTATCTTCCGAACCAATGACTGCAGCGGGACGCGCACGGCGGTGATAGAAAGCTCTCAAGGGGACAAATATAATGCACTCCCGAAATTCTTAAAATAAGGTCACATGTCAGGTCACAATCAGGTAAAAGGTCAAACTCGAGGTATTTTAGTTTTTTAGCCATACTTTCCATTCAAAGCCTTAGATTGCGACTATTATTCCACACGGTGCTCTCAAGGGTATAATGCATTTCCTGTATAAGCGAAAGTAAAATTGTAAGCAAAGGTCAAGGTCACGGTCAGGTCACAAAAGGTCACATGTCTACGAAAGCTATGCGACACATGTTGTATGGGTTATTTTACACGTATAATTCGATAGTAGCAGTCATTTTCACAACCTAACTCCATATCATTGCCCTCAGGTCAAGGTCAAGTCACAAGTCGACCTGCGCCTGTCGCCCCGTACGGACGTGCGACGGTGCGCGGGAGGCTCACACCTCATCCTTACCCGTTCGAGTGATTGTGCCTGATTCCAAGATGCGAGTGAAGTGAGTGCAAGTGACGAGAGAAGTTTTCGCAGTCACTATACATATGAACAATGGTATGTGAGTCAGAAAAAGTAATTACAAGACTAAAACTTGCATTGTTTTAACTGTACTTGCTACTGTTAATGGTGATCACTTGGACCAGTGCTGGCCAATACCGCAAGTTTATCAGGTCATTGTTTTGGATCTTTAACCAACTACCAACCGCAAAGTCTTTTAATGTCAGCAAGTTTCAACAAACGCACGCAACTTCAACGGCAAACTCGACCGAGTGCACACGGGGAGCCGCCTACCCTCGCGCCGGAGAGACGCAGCCATCGCCCGAGGCATCGAGACCGGCAGATGCCTGACCGGCCCGGCCAGGCCGGTGACTACTGCAGTGACGTCACTGACCGCGCGGTCGTCTGTACCGAGATGACCTTGGCCGGGTTACAGCAGTGTGGTCACGTGATGGTGGTGGCCCAGTGCTGGCGTGGTGGCGAATGGTGGACACTGGACACCCGCATAGCTGAAAGTTGGCTGAAGGTGTGAATTTGCGATAGTTTCTTGTCAGTGTGTGCGAGCGTGATGTGTATGTGTGTAAAGTACAGGCTCCACGACACGTGTTTTTCGCTTTTTTAATTACGTTTTTTGATTTTTTCCGTTTTTTCCGGTCTCGAAAAACTTCCTGTGCCATAGGATTACATGGAGACAGCTCCACGAGTGAAGGTGATTTTTTTTGAACGCGCGAAAAACGAAAAAACGTACTCAGAAAACGAAAACGCGACGCGAAAAAAGCGAAAAAATGTAAAAGCGAAACGTTGATTCAACCCAAAAGTTTGGGTTGAACATCGCTTTTTCTAGATATCGCCAAAGTGAATGTGGTGCGGCGTTAGCGAAGCGCGTGTTCAACATACCTTTTTCCAGGGCCTTTATCTTGAGTAAAGTTCAATTTTGTGCATCTACATTTTACATTGATATAAGTACTCTGCATTTTACAGCTAGCAGCCTGCCTCAGTACGTATTTTCAGGGGTGGAAATGTTGATGTTTGTTGGTATATAATTTTGCACTAGAGGTGTTTCTTTGATGAAAATAGAAGATAAGATTGTTCAGATTATCCAGCAAATTTGTATTTCCCACAGGCCTCAAAGTCCTTGGCCATCTGTCTCCACTCAGACGGGGTCGGGAAGGCCAGAACTGTTGGCCCAAGTTCAGACCAGATTGCTTCGCATACCTCTGGGATGATCTTGCGAATCGTCGCGTACCCGATACGGTAGGATTCGGCCACAGACTTCATCGAGCCGCCCGCAGCCAGGAACCTCAGCGTCACCGCTAGACGCTCGCCAGGGGAGATGGGATCCCGCATGGTGGTGGCTTCCTTCTTGATCTTGTCAGAGACAAGGGCCAGCAGCTCGTCGAAATCTTCAACACTCATGCGGAAATACCGCTGGTGTGCGGCTGAGTCGGTGTTCCGCATCTCGCGGACCAGCGTGTGATACTCGCCCGTTTGGTCCCGACGAAGGAGAATTGGGCGCACCCAGCAGGTCCGCTGATTGATGCTATGAAGGCGCCTTCTCTGGCGCCTTCTGGCGCCTTCTCTGCAGGCGCCGCAGGAAAACCAGCCGCAAAAGATGCTGGCGGTTGATATCCATGATACCGTTTGCCCCAATATATATGATATTAGGACAAAACCGCTGTCGGCCGTCACTTATCCAGTACAAACCAGCTGAAATTCCGATTGTGAAAAGTGACAACTCGTAAAAACGATAAACTTCGAAATTGAAGCGAAAAACGCGAAAAAATAAACTCATAAAGCGAAAAAACGAAAAAACGAAAAAATAGAAAAATCAAAAACGCATGCCGTGGAGCCAGACCTTAAGTCAGGGGCGGATCCAGGATTTTTTCATCCAGGATTTTTTTTCGGCAGCGCATAGGGGCGCATTTTTTTTCCGGGGAAAAGGGGCGCATTTTTTCCTGGGAACAGGGGCGCATTTTTTTTCTCGGGAAATTGGGGCGCCGTTTCTTCGAACATGCACAGGGGCGGATCTAGGATTTTTTCTCCCCGAATGGGGTGGGTGGCTGACCGAGGGGCGGCATTTTCGCCGTCAAAGGGGACTTCATAGGCCTAGAGGGGCGTTAAATTTTAATTAACCCTCGCCCTACGGGAGTTCTTTTTCTTCACCTTCGCCCTACGGGGGGTCCTAAAAAGACCCCTATGTTAACTTCCAAACCAAGCAAGATAGAGCAACGCGGTAAGAACCAACATGTTGCCTGTCATGTTTGGAATCTAATGGAATGCAATTTTTAGCTTTCGGGTCAACGAGTGACTTTCCAGGTCAAGTGAATGACCTCGATCGACCACGTCCAGAACAGCGTTTTTGCTGTCAGAAAACCTCAAAATTAGAAATTGATAAATGTAAAGAAGGCATGTTCCTAGACCAGTCTTTGCTCAGAAATACAGAAAAGGTAATTATTTATTCGTATCTGTTAAAAAAAAGTAAAAAAAAGTAATAAAAAAAATGACGTCATGAGTTTCTTACACTTAGGGAGCTATCACTCAGTCAAAAATAGAGATATTGCTTTAAAATTTGGTTTGAGTATTATCCATACTCAGTTATCTCACATATATTCCGTGTTTTAACATCTTTGAAAAATCTGATTTTGTGGTGATTTCCCCCCAAATCAGTTTTTGTTAATTGTAAGGGTCAAAAACCAAAACTTTGAAACTCCGAACTTGCCATTTAAAAGAAAATTACATTTTATATCTTTGCTGAATTGTGTTTGCAATTTGCTTTAAAACTCTGTTTTCTACGATTTTGCAAACATTTATCGTTTTTTCCACCAACATGACGTCATCAAAACATCATTATCTCCTAAATGGCTCAACCAATTTCCATGAAAGTTTCACAGCGTACGTATAATTGTTGTAAATTCAGCTACTGAAAGTTTCAGCAAGATGTTCCGCATATGTAAAAAGTTAAGCAAGAAAAACCTCAGTGGGGGGGGGGGGGTCGTTGTAGGATCTCCCGTTGGGCGAGGGTTAATAACATACATTCTCCAGCATTTTTTTTAATTCTCTTACGCTTACTCATTTGCAGTTTGTCTTTTCGAAAAAGCTAAATTATAGATGTATTGTTAAAAAATGATACTGAATTTATTTGTATAGCATTCTCACATGCAGGTATGCCGTCCGTCAGTAGCACGCATTTTCGTCAGTAGCACGTATATTCGAGTGCGATTGTGGATGTGACTAATTCTGTCACGGCTAGGCCACTCACCTCTCTCTGGCCTGCCGAAATATACTCCCCCTCTCTCTCTCTCTCTCTATCTCTCTCCTCTGACCTGCCAAAATGCCAAAATCAACCCCCACCCCTCTCTCTCTCCTCTCTGACCTGCCGAAATCAGCCTAGCTCTATCTCTGCCTGAATATATCGTCTACCCCTTCTATCAGATGCCGACGCTTCCATCTTCAACGGACGAAGAGGCGCCTTTCGTCCAAATTCCATCGTAGCCATGCGTCGTTGCGGTGCTTGTTGAAGTCCTTCCCCGTAGCGCACTTGACAATCGCGCCCGCCTGACTTCTTCTTGCACCAAGAAGAGTTGGCAGGGAGAGATGTTCGAGTTGATGTATGGGGCTGGCGCCGCGACTCGTGCTAACTCGTCCTATTTACCCTCGACTGGGATGACCTGCGTCGGTGGCAGCGGCCTGAGTAAGATGAAGTAAATGCGCGGGAGGACCGTGCCGAAAGTTTGTGACACGTAAATCCTTCGACTTTAAATTCCGCCTGTCAGCAAATATTGGGCGATCGGATATGGTCCATGCAAACAGCTCTGCTTAGCGAAGGGCGCCGCATGGTGTCGGCGCGAAACGCATTAAAACGTAAGGTTTGAACCAAATACAAATATGCGCTCAGCTTTAGCCGACAGCACGAGGATAGACCGTTCACCGTAAGTCCAGGAACTTCCCCGTCTCGGCATACAACTTCTTTTAGCGGGAAAGTCATTTAGGGTAGCCCCTGCCTCGTCCGGAGTGATAAACTTATTCTACCTCAATTGAAGTAATAGTAGCACAGAAACTATTGTTCTTCTTGTCTCCCATGAACAGTGGCGTGCCCAGGATTTACTCCAGGAAGGGGAAATGTTTTGATCAGGGGTCATAAGGTACCCCCACCAAAAAAACTCACCGGATTTGGCCCACTATATTTTTAAAGGGGAATATATATATTTTTAGAGGGGGGGGGGGGGGGGGCTGCCTCCCGGTTCCTGCGTCCTTGCCACTGAGTTAAAAGAAATAGTTCACCTTCAACATGGGATTTTGAACTGAAATAGCCAGTTTTGTAGCCCGTGTTGAGAAATGATTATCTGCCACTTTTCTTGGCTGAAAAGACTCTCCAGCCGAAGATATTTGACTTGTTGGCGAAGGAATGCGGCGCATATATGATATACCGTACCGTCTGAGAGTGCCAGCACTGCATGGAGCATGCGCAGACCAATAACGCACACCATACCATTAATAATTTACGACCTTCTGTCCTGAATTGGCGCGATGTAGGACCATTTTGAAAAGAAAAAAAAGAAACTGTATTAAAAAATATAATAAAATCGTGTTCTGGAAAATTTCCCGAAGGTGAACTATTTCCTTTAACCTGTTGGTATTGCATTTCATCGCGTTTGGAGCCCTCTGCATGCCTCCGCAGCCGGAAAACTGCACCTCGTACATATACTGCAATTCCGCTCAATAGATGGCGCTGCGAGCGTATGCATTAAAATCCTAACGGGAAATGCGGAGAAACAGCTTCAATGTATACGATAATTTTATGAAAATCGCTACGGCTGTCAACCAGCATACGGCAAATTCGAAAAGGATTTTGTCCAAAAATGTAAACAAATTATGCATGCCAAAATGTACGATGTTGACGAAAAAATGCAAAAAAGTGTCCCTAAAAAGAGGGCAGTTGGCACCTTCAAATTTGATTTTTTTTAAATAAAAAATTCATGTAATCTTGTAATGACATAGCGCATGATAATTTCACTATTAATCTGAAATCTGTTTTGCATGACCCGGACTAATATGTAGGCCATTTTTCGTAACATTTTCACTCCGTCGCTGATGATTTTGATAAATGACATCGGCGGCTTCTGCTATATACTTCCAAGCGATACGCTTGGAGCTCATACCTTGCATTATTTTATCCAGTGTCCACATTCATAATATTTCACTTCGTGCAGCACACAGGACGCCTAGCTGACGACTAGAGATGCAAAAATGTATCCAAAAACAGGAACCGGCACCGCCACCGCCACCGCTCATAAATGAGTTGGCACCGGCATCAAGCCCGGCCACATGTGGCAGCACCCGCCAGGCCCGGCAGCCAGCAATCTGCATGTCTACTTCATTATACATTACACAATATTTTAACCACGCATTTATGCTGAGCCCGGCATGAGACCGGCAATCCTGAGGCCAGACACAGCTTCAGACACGCCGGGCCTGAATTTGGGCCTGGCGCCGGCTCCGTGGTCTTGAAATTTGCATCTCTACTGACGACTTTGTCTTCATGCTGTGTTAGTAAGTACGCTGTTATTAGTATTGTTCTATGTAATGTCGTCTCTATCGACCTGGTGCAGGGTGTGCCGTGCAGTGCTTCGTGTCTTCGCTGAATGGTTGCGGACAAGCGAGAATGAGTTATTTCTTCTGCCGCTGAAACTGTCGCGTGTTCTCGTCTATACCGGCTTCCATGCTCTTCGAAAGTCATTGAACTGAACGACGGATTCTATATTACTTTTACACTATGTTATCTCTGAAAATCATTGATGTCTTGACTTATGAAGGAAAACGCTTCACATATGAATACTTTGAAACGTCCCTAATTGATGTTTTGTTATATATTACAAAGGAATATGACTGCATCTCAATTGAGTTAATAGACACGAATGTAATCGGTCTACTTTAATTCTTATTTGAAAATCAGACGAGTTAAAACTTGAAGCTGCCCCATTTCAAACATTTTATGTCAAGTTTGCACGTTTACACCAGACACTATTTTACAACATTGTGTATGTTTGCTAATTGCCCAAGCCCTTGACCCCGACATTTTAGGATTGAAGATCACCAAGTTGTTTAGTTATGGACTCTAACACGTATTGTCAACTGTTCTCTAGTCTTAAATCTGCTGTATTTTACAAGAAACTGACTATGAGCGGACCGGCCCGCCCCGGCCCGGCCCGACCCGACCCGATCCGTGGCGACGCTTTTGAGAAGCTCATATCTTTGCAACCGCACGTCCGATTGACAAGTGGACTTCTTTCCTGAGCAGCCCCATCTAGCCTACCTTGTTTGAGACCAGTGTCGACTCATGTGGGTGACTACCACTGCGCGTGGCGCGTGCCGCGTGAGGGGTGTTGGAAAGCATTTTCTCGCAATAACTCCGCAACGGCTGGGCAGATTACGTGAAAATGTCGTGTGTGGTTAGGTACCCCTCAGCCGCCACTTTCACACCACTCAGGGGTGGGGTGACTGCACGTGCGCACGTGCATCCCCTATTCTATATATCAGGACCGACTGAGCCGATTGTGTTCAAATTTGGTGTGTAGTTAGGGACCTCTCATCCGCCAGTTTCCCACAAGTCAGGTGTGGGTGCCTCTGCACGTGCGCACGTGCATACCGCTATTTTGTATCTCAGTAATGACTGAGCCGATTGTGTTCGAATTTGGTGCGTGGTTAGGGACCTCTCAGCAGCCGCCTTTCCACAAGTCAGGGGTGTGGTGACTGCACGTGCGCACGTGCACACCCTTATTCTATATCTCTGGAACGGCTGAGCCGATTATGTTCATATTCATATTCATATTCATATATTTCGTAACTTTCCACAAATATCAGTGGCTTTTTCAAAGTTACACGTCATATCGGATAAAAGAGGACGAGTAAAACATGGTAAAAGCAGCAAAACACACCATACCATCGGTCACGGGATCATTCCGGCGAATCAGACATCAGTCAGCGTACACACACACACACACACACACACACACACACACACACACACACACACACACACACACGCACACGCACACGCACACGCACACGCACACGCACACGCACACGCGCACGCGCACGCGCACGCGCACGCGCACGCGCACGCGCACGCGCACGCGCACGCGCACGCGCACGCGCACGCGCACGCGCACGCGCACGCGCACGCACACACGCACACGCACACGCACACGCACACGCACACGCACACGCACACGCACACGCACACGCACACGCACACGCACACGCACACGCACACGCACACGCACACGCACACGCACACGCACACGCACACGCACACGCACACGCACACGCACACGCACACGCACACGCACACGCACACGCACACGCACACGCACACGCACACGCACACGCACACGCACACGCACACGCACACGCACACGCACACGCACACGCACACGCACACGCACACGCACACGCACACGCACACGCACACGCACACGCACACGCACACGCACACGCACACGCACACGCACACGCACACGCACACACACACACACACACACACACACACACACACACACACACACACACACACACACACACACACACACACACACACACACACACACACACACACACACACACACACACACACACACACACACACACACACACACACACACACACACACACACACACACACACACACACACACACACACACACACACACACACACACACACACACACACACACACACACACACACACACACACACACACACACACACACACACAGTGCAGCATCACGCACGCTCACGACCACACGCTGCGCACTCATGTGTTATCGCGCGCATCACTCAGCAACAGTTCCATCAGCTGGCGCTTAAAACTACAGAGACGCGCAGTATTGCGCACGTCAGGTGGCAAGCGGTTGAAGAGATCCGATGCTTTATAGCTAAATCGGCGAGCACCGGAGTTTCTCACAGCACGGGGGCGCCTTAGTTGGTTAGACTGTCGCGTGTCATGTGTGTGATCAGCACGGATAAACATCGCGGCTATATCAGGTGGTTGGCCTGTGAGCAGGACCTTTTTGAGCAGGCAAAGCGTGTGGTATTTGACCAGTTGATCAGCGTTTAGCCACCGGAGATCTTTGACGACATCAGATATGTGATCGCATCTTCTCCTTCCGCTCACCACCCGCGCACAGAAGTTAATGAGTTTTGCACACGATGGAGCTGCGTGGTCCCGTGCGTACCATACAATGCGATACAATATCTGATGTAGCAGAGTACCAGTGCACTGACAATTCGAACGAGTGTGTCTTTTGGAAGTACATGCTTCGCATGGGACAGGGCCATCAGTATGCCTGTCGACTTGGAAGCAAGCTGATATGTGGTTCGAACGTGAGATGTTTGTCCATCACTACACCAAGGTTCTTAACAGTGCGACTTTCCGTGATGACAGCTGACCCGAACTTTATGTTGACAGGAGGCATATGACTCAGCATCATAGCCTTCGTCCCGAAAACTATCAACTGTGTTTTTGTTGTGTTAACCTTCATAGAATGGTTGTTGAACCAGTCCATTACGACCGACAAGGTGCTTTCCATGGTCGTAACGAGCTGTTGCATTTTACTTTTCTTTCCGGTAACCAAAATCTGCGTATCGTCGGGATATTGTATCACTGTAGCGTCTTTTGTGTGTAATGCTAGGTCATTTGAAAAAATGGAATACATGAGCGGCCCAAGGGCGGTACCCTGGAATACTCCCATTCCGTTGAGGAGACTACGGGATCGCACCGTGTGCCCCGATGGGTATCTGATCTGAACCTGTTGGGTATGCCCGCGAAGGTAACTTTCAAACCATTTCGTGTCGATATTGTACATTTTGAGCTTGGATAAGAGCAGTTTGTGATCCACAACGTCAAAGCATTTCGACAAATCAATCAAAACAAGCAGAGCGACGTCACCAGTATCCATCGCGGTAAATATTTTGTCCATCACAACGGTAAGCGCGGTCTCGGTGGAAAAGTTTGTTCGATACCCGTGCTGTGTATGTGAAAATAAATCATGCTGGTTGAAATAGGAACTAAGTTGGTGGTGAACAATGCGCTCAACTATCTTTGCTATTGCTGGTACGACAGAGATCGGTCTAAATGCGGCTGGATCATTCAAATTACTAGTTTTCGGGAGGGCTGTGACGAGGGCGTGTTTCCACGCGCTGGGCACCGTTCCGTCAATGAGGCTGCTATTAATGACGTCAAGTAGGGGACAGCTGATGCCACGAAAACACTTCTGTAAAAGTTGTGTGCTTACATCGTCTAGGCCACACGACATCGTCGGGTTCATCGCTGACATGGCTGCCATCAGCTCATCGAGTGACACCGGACGCACCATAAATGAGCAGGTCATAACTCTGGGGAGCCGGACTGGCAGAATCGCACCTCGGTTCGACACGCTGGCTGCAGTTGTAGGCCCTACCTTCACAAAGTACTCATTTAGAGTGTCTGGATGAATGTTGGGAGTGGCCGACGTACCCACCTTACCACCAATGATCGGCTTAACGCACCGCCACATGTCGGAGTGACCTGCCTCAGCAATCTGCTTCCTAATATGATCCCGACAATCTTGTCTGATAGCTGCCCGCGTCTGCCTATTGATGTCCTTGTAATCATCACGCGAGCCGCGTGCTAGAGCGACTCGGCGACGAGCCATCAGCACACGCGTATCGGCTGAGACAGGTGGGGCGGATTGGTTTCGCAATTGAATGCGCCTAGCAGGTGCGACAGCATTTAGATGGGGTTTAAACACTCCTAGAAAAGAGTCCCACTTATCAGATGTCGTCACACTTTGATAGACCAGAGACCATTCCGCGTTGCCGAGTAAATCATTGAAGTAATCAAAATCAACGCGATTTAAACATCGGGATGTTATGACTGTCGTTTGGCGTTTCTCTTTCGATACCTTTAATAGCGTTCGCGTGAAGTCGTGAAGTCGTGCGGGCTGTAGTGACAGGCGGTGACACCACAGCGCTGGACAAGGTCCTTACAATTTGTGATCATCACATCTAACAACGAACCGGCTGGACAGTATGTCGGATGGGTGTTGTTGCACATGTGCAAATGTGGTGTGTGGTTAGGGACCTCTCAGCCCACACTATCCCACAAGTCAAAAGTGTGTGCCTCTGCACGTGCGCACGTGCGCACCCATTTTGTATCTGAGAAACTATTCACCCGATCGAGTTGACATTCCCCATACATTTCCTTCGCGCTCGCTCGTTCATCGCCAACTACGGCGCCTTACTGGTGTTATGATGTACGTTAAAAGAATGAATAAAATGCATCAGTTGATTACGAGCGAGCGCGAGGCTCTCACTCGTCCTTCCGTGGTATATGGGACAAATCTGAATATGAGCGGCCCGGCCCGGCCTGGCCTGGCCCGACCCGTGGCGACGCTATTGAGAAGCTCATATCTCTGCAACCACACGTCCGATTGACAAGCGGGCTTCTTTGCTGAGCAGCCCCATCCAACCTACCCTGTTCGAGACCAGTGGTGACTCATGTGGATGACTACCACTGCGCGTGGCGCGTGCCGCGTGAGGGGTGTTAAAAAGTGTTTTCTCGCAAAAACTTCGCAACGCCTGGGCAGATTATGTCCAAATTTGATGTGTGGTTAGGGACCCCTCAGCCGCCAGTTTCCACAAATCAGGGGTGGGGTGCCTCTGCACGTGCGCACGTGCACACCCCTATTCTATATCTCAGGAACGGTTGACCCGATTGTGTTCAAATTTGGTGTGTGGTTAGGAACCTTTCAGCCGCCACCTTTCCACAAGTCCGGGTTGGGGTGGCTCTGCACGTGCGCACTTGCTCAGCATTTTTTTTTTAAATCTCAGACACTACTTGCCCGATCAAGTTGAAATTCACCATACATTTCGATCGCGCTCGCTCGTTCATCGCCAATTACGGCACCCTACAAACAATTTGTTATTAAAAATGATCACAATACGTTATTACATACAATACGTTACGTTGTTAAAAATCAAAACAATTAAATACGTTATTAAAAATGATCAGATGATACCTTGCGTTTTGTATGGCCCTTGAACTACAGAAACAGCTTTATACATAATGTTTATTTTTTACTTAGCTGTTATCGAAACAATCTCTGAACGTGTCTGAGTATATTTACCACTTCGTATTTGCCCTGGGACTTTTCCGCTCGTTTGCGAATATGCCTCAACACTAGGGTTTGACGATAATCGTATCAATCTAAACAGCTGGAACGGTACATTTAAAAGCGTAGCAACACATACAATTCAACAACTCGATGAAATAATGGCACATAGGAACCTTGCTGATTACAAGCAGGAAACATAATTATGCGTTACATACGGACAAAGTCAATGCCTATGATCGCTCGTCACTCGGCTTACGCGCATGCCGGTAACAGCCAGGTCACACGAGCGCGCGGCCGATGAATGCCGCACCATATATGGCCAAGAACTGTAAATGTAGTACGGTAATATGAGTTTCGTATGACGTGTATGACGTGTATGACGTGTATGACGTGTATGACGTGTATGACGTGTATAACGTGTATGACGTGTATGACGTGTATGACGTGTATGACGTGTATGACGTAACAGTAGAGTGACACGGTCGCGGATGTTGATGTATGACGTCATTCCTCAGTCCGTTGTCTGTCTCGCTCTCATCCGGGATTTCGAAGGGCATTGCAATGAAAAGAACTGCATATGCCGCAGGGAAATCTCAAATATAGAGCGAGTGGTCTTTAGTTTGTCGTCCAGTTGTCAGGCGACTTGTCATCGTCCCGGTAGTTGACGTCTTCAAACAGTCGAGAAGTAAGCTTGTCGGTCGTGGTGGTGATAGTCGTTTTCTTGTCTGCGGGGATGTCGGAAGTCGACCCGTTATCTGTCGGTAGTCGGCAGTCTGAGCTTGTCATTATGGTATGCGTCGTTTGCTAGTCAAAAATAATAAAGAAGGGCAGCGTTGAAAAGATATGATATCACCTACACAGCGTATCAAAGACCTATAGTGCAATTAGCGTGAACTACCAAATTGCAAATAATGTTTGCGTTGATGTAAAGCAGCATGCTAAAATTCATTGCAATTCGCTTTGAAAATGTTCTTATATCAGCAAGCAAGCTAAGTGTCAGAGCTATTAGCTGGCCTACTATTAGTTAACCTGGGAAAATAATAAATAAAGCTAATAAAACCATACAAGCCCGACATCATTAGATGTCAGCATGGTCTAAATCGAATATGTGCTAAGAATATACGAGCAGCTTCAGCGGTATGATACATATCTTTAAAGTTAGAGACCTACCATACCGATATACGAGTGATCTCTTCCCTTCTGAAAATGAGCCCTTCATGGGACACATTTTCAGCCCCCATCCCGTTCCATCCCATGCCGGGCCATTCAGCCAGACCCAAATCCGTTCCAATCCAAATTAATAATTAATGAGGCTCCCATTCCCACCTGTTTCAGCATATTTGATATTTTCTAGTGCCAAAAAATGATATGGCCCGTCTTAAACCCATTCCAACCCGTTACATTTACAAAAGATTGCCCCATTCCCACCCATTTCCATTGCCATTCCATGAAGGGCTCTAGTGATCACCTGTAAACACTCATTACTATCTGTCTCACAGCCCTGTCAAGATTGTGACCCTAACATGACACCATACACCCTCCTGCAACCCACCACTGTCACCCCCTGTCTACCAGTACCTCACTGTCAGCCCCTTCACCAAGTCACACCTCCACACCCACCACCAAGTCCACTTCTCATGACGTCACATCCTCACTGCCGGAGCGCACCAACCTCACGCCTCCACTTCTGAACCCCGACTGAAGTCCCGCGCCGACCGGTCTCACTACCAGGGTTGCCAACCTTCTTAGAAAACAAAATCATCAGTTTGCAGCCCAAAAGTCCTCAAAAATCCTCAGTCAGACCGAAAATCCTTAGAAACTGAGGGATATCTTAAGTGTTGGCAACACTACTCACCGCGTGCAGCTTTCTCTCTCTGACCACGACCGACTTTTGCGGCCATGGTTGACATGCCTTTTGAAAGGTTGGATTATGTTCGAAGAAATTTACTCCTGGGGGGTGGGAGGGGGGGTATTGGTAAAAACACCGAATTTTGACCGAACAGCGTAAACACATTTCGAGCTACTCTACATTTTAGCATACATGTTAAAAGTAAAGGTGTAAGTTATCTTGCAAATAACATACCACTGTGGGCCTTCTTCGCTTGGTTTATCAGATGGCTTTAATAGTTAGGTCCAAACACAAGTTTGGAATTGTTGGTAAAATATTTCCCAAGAATGCAGATATTTTTGTCTGGTAGAATAACGTTAACATTAGGTTTGTGTTGAGATACACGTCCTACGCCATGTTTGTATTGATACCGGTCTTCGGAGGCGAGATGGTATTTTATTTGTCTCAATATCTGAAAAACGTTAGCTGTATTTATACACAAAAATATTATTGATGTTCTCGAGAATCTAAGATATTTGTTTTATTATTTTGATTGCACCCGACCACGTCTGACCACGATCGTTGTGAACAGGAACTGCATGTATGCTCATTTAAGCACAGAGCTCTACATATCTTTGAGGTCTGTGATATTAGATATATATGTCTGTGATTTAAGATATCCCAACTGCCCCTCCCCCCTCCAACACACATACTGTTGAAACATCACTGATGTCTATATGGCTGTATGCTCGTTTGTCGTTAGAGATTATAGACAAAGAAAATATCGATAGATGCCTTGTTTATTAGCTGCATTAAAGGGAATGTTTCACCTTTCTGAAATTTGTCAAATATACGCTGGCTGTAGTCGAAAATATGAAGTAAGTGCTGCTGGAAAAAAACGTTGAGCTATAGAATGGAAATAAAATAGCCCTTAAGTGGGAGCAAACTGAAAAAAACGAAAAAAAAGTGCTGCTGAAAACGATGGCGATATTTTCTCTCTCGAAAAGTCACTTAACTTTATACAAATTAAGTTTTTAAATTTGAGATGATGTAGTCATTATTGAGCTATAAAGAGTTATAGAGAAACCCTCTACGCTGCCTAAAATATGGCACAATCGTTTCAGACAATTTTGGCGACTTAAATACAAACATTCTGGAACTGTGTCTTCTCCCGCACAGAACACAATGACGAGTGCGAAACATTGCGGTAGCTCAATATCTATTTAAAAAAAGGCATCAATCCTTAACTGAGACTTCAAACAATGTGAACAACTTCAACTTTGACCGTAACCTAACGCGTTCGCCGTTGTTTACATCGTGCTCGCCAAGGTTCGAGAAATACAGGTCGTCTGACTTCCAGGGCCAACAATCTTGAAGTGGCTGTCAGCCAATCAGCGACGGCACTACCACAGATCCCATTTTGCAAATTCAAAATTCAATTTGTTAAAAACGGTGGAAAACGGTCTTGTGGAAAATTACCACAATAATGTAAATATTTCAATAACGGCGAAAGATAATGGCTATCTCAGTTCAAAACCAATTCAAAGGTGCAATTTTCCCTTTAAGGTAGAAGCGTTGTGCAGTCCATTTTTGGTAACATTTTCACTCCGTCGCTGATTATTTTGATAAACGACATCGGCAGCTTCCGCTATACTTCCAAGCAATACGCTTGGAGTTCATACCTTGTATTATTTTATCCAGTGTCCACATTCATAATATTTTACTTCGTTAGTACCTATAGCATACAGGACGCCTAGCTGACGACTTTGTCTTCATGCTGTGTTAGTAAGTATGCTGTTATTAGTATTGTTCTATGCAATGTCGTCTCTATCGACCTGGTGCAGGGTGTACCGTGAAGTGCTTCGTGTCTTCGCTGAATGGTTGCGGACATGTGAGAATGACTCCATTTCTTCTAACGCTGAAACTGTCACGTGCTCTCGTCGATACCGCCTTCCATTCTCTTCGAAAGTCATTGAACTGAACGACGGATTCTATATTACTTTTACACTATGTTATCTCTGAAAACCATTGATGTCTTGACCTATGTAGGAAAACGCTTCACATATGAATACATTTCAACGTTCCTAATGGATGTTTTGTTATATATTACAAAGGAATATGACTGCATATCAATTGATTTAATAGAAACGAATTTAATCGGTCGACTTTAATTCTTATTTGCAAGTCATACGAGTTACAACTTAAACCTGCCCCTGCACGTGGAACATTTCATGTCAAGTTTACACGTTTTCACAAGACACTATTTTACAACATTGTGTATGTTTGCTGAGTGCCCAAACCATTGACCCCCAAATTTTAGGACTGAAGATCACCAAGTTGTCCAGTTATGGACTCTACAAACACGTATTGCCATCTGTTCTTTAGTCTTAAATGTACTTCATTTTACCATTTTTATGTTGATGCTATGATGCACGTTAACAGAGTGAATAAAATATATCTTTGTCAAAAATTGTGTTAATGACCAATAGCATGCCAAGTATGTATTTTAGTGCCCAAATTAATTATTAAAATAGACAAGCTTTCTATTGATCATTGTAGCACATTAAAAAAAACGAATAACGTCCATCATGCCATCCATCAAAATAATAAATACAATACATCAGTTAATAGTCGTTTTCACGAAGGATTATTGCGCTGAGAAGTTTCTCAATGATTCTGAAAGTTTTGAAAAACTACTCATCTTTTACATGCGGTTTTTGGCTAGAAATGTTTCTCTTAATTTTGTAATATGTTATTATGAATAAAATATATTGACAAAATTGCGGTTTGGTGGTAATAAGTAAGATAAGTATTGATAGAATCTTCCTGAAACTTTCTGAATCCTCCTGAAACTTTCAGGAAGATTATATCAATACTTATCTTGCTTATTACCCCCAAACCGCAATTTTGTCAACATATTACACAATTATGAGAGACATTTCTAGCCAAAAATGGCATGTAAAAGTTGTGTAGTTTTTCAAAACTTTTAGAATCTTTCAGAAACTTTTCAGTGCAATAATCCGTCGTGAAAACTGCTAATATCTTAAAAACTATACGTTATTACAAATCATCAGATGCTACCTTGCCGCTTGCGTTTTGAATTGCTCTTGAACCACATAAACAGCTTTATACATAACGTTTATTTTTTAACTTAGCTGCTATCGAAACAATCTCTGAACATGTCTGAGTATATTTACCACTTCGTATTTGCCCTGGGACTTTTCCGCTCGTTTGCGAATATCCTTCAACACTAGGGTTTGACGATAATCGCATCAATGTAAACAGCTGGAACGGTACATTTAAAAGCGTAGCAACACACACAATTCAACAACTCGATGAAACAATGGCACATAGGAACATTGCTGAATACAAAGCAGGAACCATAATTATACCTTACATACGGACAAAGTCGATGCCTATGATCGCTTGTCACTCGGCTTACGCGCACGCCAGTAACAGCCAGGTCACACGAGCGCGCGGCCGACGAATGCCGCACCATATATGGCCAAAAACTGTAACTGTAGTACGGTAATATGAGTTTCGTATGACGTGTATGACGTGTATGACGTGTATGACGTAACAGTAGTGACGCGGTCGCGGATGTTGATGTATGAAGTCATTCCTTGGTCCGTTGTCTGTCTCGCTCTCATCCGGGATTTCGAAGGGCATTGCAATGAAAAGAACTGCATATGCCGCAGAGAAATCTCGAATATAGAGCGAGTGGTCTTTATTTTGTCGTCCAGTAGCCAGGCGATCTGTCATCGTCCCGGTAGTTGACGTCTTCAAACAGTCGAGAAGTAAGTTTGTCGGTCGTGGTGGTGAAGTCGTTTTCTTGTCTGCGGGGATGTCAGAAGTTGACCAGTTCTCTGTCTGGTAGTCGGCAGTCTGAGCTTGTCATTATGGTATGCGTCGTTTGCTAGTCAAAAATTACACAGAAGGGCAGCGTTGATAAGATATGATATCACCTACACAGCGTATCAAAGACGAAAAGTAAGTTTGTCGTCGAGTGCAATTAGCGTGAACTAACACAATCGCAAGGCATATTTGTCTTGATTTAAAGCAGCATGCTGAAATTCATTGCACGTCGCTTTGAAAATGTTCTTACGTCAGCAAGCAAGCTAAGTGTCAGAGCTATTAGCTGGCCTACAATTAGTTAACCTGGGAAAACAATAAATAATGCTAATAAAACCATACAAGCCCGACATCATTAGATGTCAGCATGGTCTAAATAGAATACGTACTAAGAATATGCGAGCAGCTTCAGCGGTATGATAAATATCTTTAAAGCTGTAGAGACCTACTTCACCGATATATGAGTGATCACCTCTAAACACTCATTACTATCTGTCTCACAGCCCTGTCAAGATTGTGACCCTAACATGACACCATACACCCTCCTGCAACCCACCACTGTCACCCCCTGTCTACCAGTACCTCACTGTCAGCCCCTTCACCAAGTCACACCTCCACACCCACCACCAAGTCCACTTGTCAAGACGTCACATCCTCACTGCCGGAGTGCAGCACCCTCACGGCTCCACTTCTGAACCCCGACTGAAGTCCCGCCCCGACCCGTCTCACCCTGGTCTCACTGCCAGGGTTGCCAACCTTCTTAGAAAATAAAATCATCAGTTTCCAGCCCAATTTCCTATTAAAAGGTTAAATTATTTTCGAAGGAATCTACTCCTGGGGTAATATTGGTAAAAAAACACCGAATTTTGACCAAACCGCGTAAAGACATTTCGAGTTACTCTACATTTTAGCATAAATGTTAAAAATAAAGATGTAAGTTATCTTGCAAATAACATACCACTGTGGTCTTTGTTCGCATGGTTTATCACATGGCTTTAATAGTTAGGTCCAAGCACAAGTTTGGAATTGTTTGTAAAATATTTCCCAAGAATGCAGATATTTTTGTCTGGTAGAATAACGTTAACATTAAGTTTGTGTTGAGATACATTACTGGATTGTATTGATACCGGTCTTCGGAGGCGAGATGGTCTTTTGTTTGTCTCAATATGTGCAAAACTTTAGCTGTATTTACACACACAAATATTATTGATATTTTCGAGAATCTAAGATATTTGTTTTATTATTTTGATTGCCCCCGCTCACGTCTGACCACGATCGTTGTCAACAGTATCTGCAAGTAGGTTCATTTAAGCACAGAGCTCTACATATCTTTGAGGTCTGTGATATGTAGAGGTCTGTGATTTAAGATATCTCAGCTGCCCCCTCCCCCTCCAACACACTGTTGAAACATTACTGATGTCTATATGGCTGTATGCTCGTTTGTCGTTAGAGATTATAGATAAAGAAAATATTGATGCATGCCTTGTTTATTATCTGCATTAACCCGCGCCCCGCTGGGGTCGGCAGCCGAACGCGCCCCGCGGGGGTAAATATTACCCCCTCGGTATCTTCCGAACCAATGGCCGCAGCGGGACGCGCACGGCGGTGATAGAAAGCTCTCAAGGGGACAAATATAATGCACTCCCGAAATTCTTAAAATAAGGTCACATGTCAGGTCACAATCAGGTAAAAGGTCAAACTCGAGGTATTTTAGTTTTTTAGCCATACTTTCCATTCAAAGCCTTAGATTGCGACTATTATTCCACACGGTGCTCTCAAAGGTATAATGCATTTCCTGTATAAGCGACAGTAAAATTGTAAGCAAAGGTCAAGGTCAAGGTCAGGTCACAAAAGGTCACATGTCTACGAAAGCTATGCGACACATGTTGTATGGGTTATTTTACACGTATAATTCGATAGTAGCAGTCATTTTCACAACCTAACTCCATATCATTGCCCTCAGGTCAAGGTCAAGTCACAAGTCGACCTGCGCCTGGCGCCCCGTACGGACGTGCGACGGTGCGCGGGAGGCTTACGCCTCATCCTTACCAGTTCGAGTGATTGTGCCTGATTCCAAGATGCGAGTGAAGTGAGTGCAAGTGACGAGAGAAGTTTTCGCAGTCACTATACATATGAACAATGGTATGTGAGTCAGAAAAAGTAATTACAAGACTAAAACTTGCATTGTTTTAACTGTACTTGCTACTTTTAATGGTGATCACTTGGACCAGTGCTGACCAATACCGCAAGTTTATCAGGTCATTGTTTTGGATCTTTAACCAACTACCAACCGCAAAGTCTTTTAATGTCAGCAAGTTTCAACAAACGCACGCAACTTCAACGGCAAACTCGACCGAGTGCACACGGAGAGCCGCCTACCCTCGCGCCGGAGACGCAGCCATCGCCCGAGGCATCGAGACCGACAGATGCCTGGCCGGCCCGGCCCGGCCAGTGACCACTCCAGTGACGTCACTGACCGCGCGGTCGTCTGTAGCGACCTTGGCCGGGTTACAGCATTGTGGTCACGTGATGGTGGTGGCCCAGTGCTGGCGTGGTGGCGAATGGTGGACACTGGACACCCGCATAGCTGAAAGTTTGCTGAAAGTGTGATTTTGCGATAGTTTCTCGTCAGTGTGTGCGAGCATGATGTGTATGTGTGTGTAAGTCAGGGGCGTATCCAGAATTTTTAAATCCAGGATTTTTTTCTCGGCAGGGCATAGGGGCGCATTTTGTTTTCCAGGGAAAAGGGGCGCATTTTTTTTCCGGGGAACAGGGGCGATTTTTTCTCTCTCGGGAAAATGGGGCGCCGTTTCCTCAAACATGCACAGCGGGCGGATCTAGGATTTTTTTCCCCGAATAGGGTGGGCGGCTGACCGAGGGGGCGGCATTCTCGCCGTCAAAGGGGACCTCATAGGCCTGGAGGGGCGTTAAATTTTAATTAACCCTCGCCCTACGGGAGTTTTTTTCACCTTCGCCCTATGGGAGGGGGGGGGGGGGGTCCTAAAATGACCCCTATGTTAACTTCCAAACCAAGCAAGATAGAGCAACGTGGTAAGAACCAACATGTTGCCTGTCATGTTTGGAATCTAATGGAATGCAATTTTTAGGTTTCGGGTCAACGGGTGACTTTCCAGATCAAGTGAATGACCTCGATCGACCACGTCCAGAACAGCGATTTTTCTGTCAGAAAACCTCAAAATTAGAAATTGATAAATGTAAAAAAGCATGTTCCTAGACCAGTCTTGGCTCAGAAACACAGAAAAGGTAATTATTTATTCGTATCTGATAAAAAAGTAAAAAAAAAGTTATTAAAAAAATAACATGAGTTTCTTACACTTAGGGAGTTATCACCCAGTCAAAAATAGAGATATTGCTTTAAAATTTGGTTTGAGTATTATCCATACTCAGTTATCTCACATATATTCAGTGTTTTTAAAATCTTTGAAAAATCTGATTTTGTGGTGATTCCCCCCCCCCAAAAAAAAAAATCAGTTTTTATTAATTGTAAGGGTCAAAAGCCAAAACTTTGAAACTCCGAACTTGCCATTTAAAAGAAAATTACATTTAATATCTTTGCTGAATTTTGTTTGCAATTTACTTTAAAACTCTGTTTTTGACGATTTTTCAAACATTTATAGTTTTTCCACCAACATGACGTCATCAAAACATAATTGTCTCCTAAATGGCTCAACCAGTTTCCATGAAATTTTCACAGCGTACGTATAATTGTTGTAATTTCAACTACTGAAAGTTTCCGCAAGATGCTCCGCATATGTAAAAAGTTAGGCAAGAAAACCTCAGTGGGAGGGGGGGGGGGGGGGGGGGTCGTTGTAGGATCCCCGTAGGGCGAGGGTTAATAACATACATTTTCCAGCATTTTTTTTTAAAAATTATCTTACGCTTACTCATTTGCAGTTTGTCCTTTCGAAAAAAAAAAAAATATGGATGTATTTGTAAAAAATGATGCTGAATTTATTTGTATAGCATTCTCACATGTAGGTATGCCGTCCGTCAGTAGCACGCATTTTCGTCAGTAGCACGTATATTCGAGTGCGATCGTGGATGTGACTAATTCTGTCACGGCTAGGTCACTCACCTCTCTCTGGCCTGCCGAAATAGACCCCCACCCCCTCTCTCTCTCTCTATCTCTCTCCTCTGACCTGCCAAAATGCCAAGATCAACCTCCACCCCTCTCTCTCTCTCTCCTCTCTGACCTGCCGAAATCAGCCTAGCTCTATCTCTGCCTGAATATATCGTCTACTCCTTCCATCAGATGCCGACGCTTCCATCTTCCACGGATGAAGAGCCGCCTTTCGTCCAAATTCCATCGTAGCCATGCGTCGCTGCGGTGCTTGTTGAAGTCCTTCCCCGTAGCCCATTTGACAATCGCGCGCGCCTGACTTTGTCTTGCACCAAGAAGAGTTGGCAGGGAGAGATGTTCGAGTTGATGTATGGGGCTGGCGCCGCGACTCGTGCTAACTCGTCCTATTTACCCTTGACTGGGATGACCTGCGTCGGTGGCAGCGGCCTGAGTGAGATGAAGTCAATGCGCGTGAGGACCGTGCCGAAAGTTTGTGACACGTAAATCCTTCGACTTTAAATTCCGCCTGTCAGCAAATATTGCGCGATCGGATATGGTCCATGCAAACAGCTCTGCTTAGCGAAGGGCGCCGCACCATGGTGTCGGCGCGAAACGCATTCAAACGTAAGGTTTGAACCAAATACAAATATGCGCTCAGCTTTAGCTGACAGCACGAGCATAGACTGTTCACCGTAAGTCCAGGAACTTCCCCATCTCGGCATACAACTTTTTTTAGCGGGAAAGTCATTTAGGGTAGCCCCTGCCTCGTCCGGAGTGATAAACTTATTCTACCTCAATTGAAGTAATACTAGCACAGAAACTATTGTTCTTCTTGTCTCCCATGAACAGTGGCGTACCCAGGATTTACTCCAGGAGGGAGACATATTTTGATCAGGGGTCATAAGGTACCCCCACCAAAAAAACTCATCGGATTTGGCCCACTATATTTTTAGAGGGGAATATTTGCATTGTTTCCCCTTATTTTTTTCTTCTCGAAATAGGGCCCTTCGGGCCCTATTTCCAAAGGGGAACATACGGCCAAGGGGGCACGTACAGACCTTCAGGAGGGGAAATTTCCCCGTTTGCTTCCCCCCCTGGGTACGCCTATGCCCATGAGTGACACTCGGTGGCGTGCGTAGAAATTCACAAAGGGCCGGCTTCAGGGCCATCACTCGGTCTGAGGGTCCCTAGGTCTGAGGGAGCCCTTTGTTAGCCTGAGGAGACCCTTTGTCAGCCTGTGGGCCCTTATTTTCCGTCTGAGGGGCCTTTGGTTGGCGTGAGGGGCCCACGGTCGGGTTGAGGGGATCCTCCGGCGCCCCGAAGGAGATCTTGGTCGGCCTGATGGGCCCACAGTCAACCTGAGCGGTCCTCGGTCGGCTTGAGAGGACCTCGATCGGCCTAAAGGAGAACTCGGTCGGCTTGAGCGGGCCCCCTATCGACCTGATGGGCCCTCGTCGGGCATGAGAGCCCTTAGATGATTTCTAGGCCTGATAGAACCCTTGTCATGCCCGAGCGGATCCCAGGCTGGTCTGAGAGGGCGATTGTCGAGACCTGAGAGAGCCTCGCATCTCCCGCGGTCACTGGCCGGCGGGGCGCCGTCACTGGCCGGAAGGGTGCCGCCATTGGCTCTAGAGGGGCACCGTCATTGGCCAAAGGGGCACCGTAACTGGCCGATGGGGCGTCGTCACTGGCTGCAAGAGTGCCGTCACTGGCCGGAGGAGTGCCATCACTGGCCAGATGGGCGCCGTCACTAGCCGAAGTGGCGCTGTCTCTGGCCGGAGGGGCGCCATCATTATCCGAAGGGGCGCCGTCACTGGCCGGAGGGGTGCCGTCATTTGCCGGTGGGGCGTCGTCACTGGCCGGAGAGGGGCCGTCACTGGTCAGAGGGGCGCCGTCACTAACCAGAGGGGCGCCGTCACTGGTCAGAGGGGCGCTGTCATTAGCCGGAGGGGCGCCGTCACTGGCCGGAGGGGCGCCGTCTATGACAGGGGATGCCGTCACTACCCGCAAAAGCACCGTCACTGGTTGGAGGGGCGTCCTCCCTGGCCAGAGTGGCGCCGTCACCTGGCCATACGGCGGCACATGGCTAGGTAGCGGCATCTGACCTGAGGGTGGTGTCCCGCCAGAACGCGGTACGTGACTTGAGGACGGGAACTGGCCTGAGGGCGGCACCTGGCTTGAGAGCGGCACCTGGCTTGAAGGTGGCACCTGACCATGGGGCGGCATCTGGCCTGAGGGCGGCTCCTGGTCTGAGTGCAGCAAATGGCAGATATCAAACCCCGTAAGCATGTCTATTTCCGCGCCTTCGGCGCGGAAATTGGTCTGCTTACGAGGCCCTTCCTCGCCTTCGGCGCGAAGGGGGGGGGGGGGGGGGCGGCGGCCGCCCTCTCCGCCCCCGTGTGTACGCCCCTGGTGTAAGTTGTGTAACGTTCCATCCGCATTATGACGTGACCTCAGAATAGCCGACGTGTATTGTCGGAGAGTGTCCAAGTTGTCAAATACAAATACAATAACGACCAAATTTGAAATTGATTAATCTAAATACAAAAGGCATGTTTCTAGACCAGCTTTGTCTCCGAAATACAGCTGTGGTATTTCCTTGTCTGTATATAATCTCTAAAAGCCAAAAGACGGAAATTAACAAATGATGTCATGAGTTACTTATATTTAGAGAGCCATAAGTCAGTCAAAAATAACGATATTGCTTTGAAATGTGTTTTGAGTATCGCCCATACTTGGAACCCTAACATGTATTCCAGTTCTTTGAATATCTTTTAAAGCAAAAATATTTTGCGGGAATTAAAAAAAATATTTTGTTTTTGAATTTTTAGAGTTCAACAACCCACAATTTGGCCAATGAGAGATAGTCATATGGAAGAAAATGGCATTTTATTCCTTTTAACGTTTATAATTTCTAAGTTGCATTAACACTCGATTTTCTACGAATTTTCGAACATGTATAATTTTTCCACCTAAAATGGCATGACATGAAGTCATTAAAAGCTCATTATCTTCCAAAGTACTACCTCAATTTCAGTGACATTTTATGAGAAGACCTAATGCCGCATAAGCCCTACACCTAATGCCGCATAAAGTGATAATGGTGTGAAGATGCTATTCTTTATAGTTTTCAAGTTATTGATAAAATCTGGAAGGGGGTAAAATTTACCCCCCTCCCCCACAGCGGGGCGCGGGTTAAATGTAGAAGCGTTGTGAAGTAGGCCGGGTCATTCGATAGGTTTTTGCGAGCATCCACAGTTTAATAGTGAAATTATTATGCGCTATATCATTACAAACTTTCATGAATTTTTTGAAATTTTTTAAAATCACATTTAGTGGTGCCAACCGGCATCTTTTTGGCGACACTTTTTCGATTTTTTCGTCAATATCGTACATTTGGGCATTTATTATTTTTTTTAACAATTTTATTTGAAAATATAATTTTCGAATTCTCCGTATGCTGTTTGACAACCGTAGTGATTGTCATGGAGTTATCATGGACAATAAAGCTATTTCTCTGCATTTCCTGTAAGGAGGTTAAGGCACAGCGCCATCTATTGAGCGGACTTGCAATTTATGCACTAGGTGCAGTTTCCCGGCTGCGGAGGTCTGCAGAGGAGCTCTACACGCACTGAAATAAGTGTTGGCGGATAAGTGGGCGACAGGGGGAAGCTGTCCCCCACAGAAGAAGTGGGGGAGGGAGCAAACACGTGATTTCCCGCCCCCATACATTTTTAAATTGGTAAATTTGTTGATAATTTTTCACGAAGTTGGTTCGATTTTTTTTTTTAACCGAAAAATTGACACCGAGTGCCCCGAGGTGCCTTCAGCCAGCCTGAGGGGCCCTCTAAGGCCGACAGAAGGCCCTCAGTCGGCCTAAGGGGGCCCTCGGAAGGCCTGCAACTTCAACATGGGCTGTCCGATGTTTTTTTTTGCGACCATTTAGAGGCCCTGCAAAATATAGTGACTTCAATCCGAGGAGATACCATTTCGCGTGTTTCTTTTTTGGTGGGGGGGGGGGGGCCTTTGGCCGTTGGGAGGGACCCTTTGGCCGAGGGGCCCCCTGGGTTTCTTTGCTCCCTCCCCCATCCGAAAATACCTTCCGCCACCATTGACTGAAATGGAACACCAGCAGATTAACTCCATGGAAAATGGATTTAAAGTGGGTGGGAAGGAGTGCGTGCCAAACAAATATGACTGCATGACCTTGATCCGCCCCTCGAGACAGGACAGGTACCTGTTCTATCTCCAGACGTAAAGCCCGGTGCCTGACCTGTCTCCAGATGTGAGGTCCGATACCCATCCTATCTCCAGATGTGGGGTCTTGCACCTTTCCTTCCTCTACTCGTGAGGTCCGGTACATGCCCTGCCTCCGTCCCCAGTGCCTGTCCTGTCTCCAGACGTGAGGACCGGTACCTGTCCTGTCTCCAGACATGAGGTCCTGTACCTGCCCTACCTACGGGCCCGGTGCCTGTCCTGTCTCCAGACGTGAGGACCGGTACCTGTCCTGTCTCCAGACGTGAGGTCCGGCATCTGCCCTGCCTACGGGCCCGGTGCCTGTCTTTTCTCCAGACGTGAGGCCAGGTACCTGCCCTGCTTCCAGGCCCGGTAGCTGTCCTGTCTTCAGACGTGAGGCCCGGTACCTGTCCTATATCTAGACGCGAGGCCTTTCCTGTCTCCAGACATGAGGCCCGGCATCTGCCCTGCCTCCAGACGTGCGACCCAGTGCCTGTCCTGTCTCCAGACGTGAGGCTCGGTACCTGTCCTGTCTCCAGACGTCAGGCCCGGTACCTGTCCTGTCTCCAGACGTGAGGCCCGGTATCTGTCCTGTCTCCAGACGTAAGGCCCGGTACCTGCCCTGTCTCCAGACGTGAGGCCCGGTACCTGTCCTGTCTCCAGACGTGAGGGTTGGTACCTGTCCTGCATCCAGACGTGAGGTCCGGTACCTGTCCTATCTCCCGGCCTGGTACCTGTCCTGTATCCAGATCCAGTTTCCACTGAGCAAGGGCGACGCAACTCTCCGAAAGTTGGGGGGGGGGGGGGGGGGGCCGGAGGCATTCTGAAGTCGATTCTTTCTTATGCAACGCCCATAGGCGCAATGTTAAAATCCGGAAATGTTGGGAGGGGGGGGGGGGGGGGGGGGAGCTTCCCCCCGGTTCCTGCGTCCTTGCCACTGAGTTAATCTGTTGGTATTGCATTTCATCGCGTGTGGAGTCCTCTGCAGGCCTCCGCAGCCGGAAAACTGCACCTAGTACATATACTGCAATTCCGCTCAATAGATGGCGCTGCGAGCGTATGCCTTAAAATCCTTACGAGAAATGCGGAGAAACAGCTTCAATGTATACGATAATTTTATGAAAATAACTATGGCTGTCAACCAGCATACGGAAAATTCGAAAATGATTTTGTCCAAAAATGTAAAAAAATTATTCATGTCAAAATGTACGATATTGACGAAATTTTTCAAAAGTGTCCCTAAAAAGAGGCCGATTGGCACCTTCAAATTTGATTTGAAAAATTTCAAAAAATTAATGTAAGCTTGTAATGACATTGCGCATTATAATTTCACTATTAATCTGAAATCTGTTTTACATGACCCGTCCTAATATGTAGGCCATTTTTCGTAACATTTTCACTCCGTCGCTGATGATTTTGATAAATGACATCGGCGGCTTCCGCTATATACTTCCAAGCGATACGCTTGGAGCTCATACCTTGCATTATTTCATCCAGTGTCCACATTCATAATATTTCGCTTCGTTAGAACCTGCAGCACACAGGACACCTAGCTGATGACTTTGTCTTCATGCTGTGTTAGTAAGTACGCTGCTATTAGTATTGTTCTATGTAATGTCGTCTCTATCGACCTGGTGCAGGGTGTGCCGTGAAGTGCTTCGTGTCTTCGCTGAATGGTTGCCGACATGTGAGAATGTGTTATTTCTTCTGCCACTGAAACTGTCCCGCGTTCTCGTCTATACCGGCTTCCATGCTCTTCGAAAGTCGTTGAACTGAATGGCGGATTCTATATTACTTTTACACTATGTTATCTCTGAAAATCACTGATGTCTTGACCTATGTAGGAAAACGTTTCACATAGGCATACTTTTAAACGTCCCTAATATATGTTTTGTTATATATTACAAAGGAATATGACTGCATCTCAATTGATTTAATAGAAACGAGTGTAATCGGTCTACTTTACTTCTTATTGGAAAATCAGGCGAGTTAAAACTTAAAGCTGCCCCATTTCGAACATTTTATGTCAAGTTTGCACGTTTACACCAGACACTATTTTACAACATTGTGTATGTTTGCTAATTGCCCAAACCATTGACCCCGAAATTTGAGTATTGAAGATCACCAAATTGTTTAGTTATGGACTCTAAAAACACGTATTTTCATCGGTTCTTTAGTTTTAAATCTGCTGTATTTGATCATTGTTATGTTGATGTTATGATGTACGTTAAAAGAATAAATAAAATACATCAGTTGATTACGATCGAGCGCGAAGCGCTCGCTCGTCCTTCCGTGGTATATGGGAAAAATCTGAATATGAGCGGCCCGGCCAGGTCTGGCCCGGCCCGACCTGTGGCGACGCCATTGAGAAGCTCATATCTTTGCAACCACACGTCCGAATTCCGATTTACAAGCGGGCTTCTTTGCTGAGCAGCCCCATCTAACCTACCCTGTTCAAGACCAGTGGTGACTCATGTGGGTGACTACCACTGCGCGTGGCGCGTGCCGCGTGAGGGGTGTTATAAAGTGTTTTCTCGCAAAAACTTCGCAACGGCTGGGCAGATTATGTCCAAATTTGATGTGTGGTTAGGAACCCCTCAGCCGTCAGTTTCCACAGTCAAGGGTGGGGTGCCTCTGCACGTGCGCACGTGCACACCCCTATTCTATATCTCAGGAACGGCTGACCCGATTGTGTTCTAATTTGGTGTGTGGTTAGGAACCTTTCAGCCGCCGCCTTTCCACAAGTCCGGGGTGGGGAGCCTCTGCACGTGCGCACTTGCTCACCATTTTTTCTTCTTAAATCACAAACTACTTGCCCGATCGAATTGAAATTCAACAAACATTTCGATCGCGCTCGCTCGTTCATCGCCAATTACGGCACCTTTACAAACAATACGTTATTAAAAATCATCCCAATACGTTATTACATACAATACGTTACGCTATTAAAAATCAAAACAATACAATACGTTATTAAAAATGATCAGATGATACCTTGCGTTTTGTATGGCCCTTGAACTACAGAAACAGCTTTATACATAATGTTTATTTTTTACTTAGCTGTTATCGAAACAATCTCTGAACGTGTCTGAGTATATTTACCACTTCGTATTTGTCCTGGGAATTTTCCGCTCGTTTGAGAATATTCCTCAACACTAGGGTTTGACGATAATCGTATAAATGTAAGCAGCTTGAACAGTACATTTAAAAGCATAGCAACACACACAATTCAACAACTCGATGAAATAATGGCACATAGGAACCTTGCTGATTACAAAGCAGGAAACATAATTATGCGTTACATACGGACAAAGTCAATGCCTATGATCGCTCGTCACTCGGCTTACTTGCACGTGACGTGTATGACGTGTATGACGTGTATGACGTGTATGACGTGTATGACGTGTATGACGTAACAGTAGAGTGACGCGGTCGCGGATGTTGATGTATGACATCATTCCTCAGTCCGTTGTCTGTCCCGCTCTCATCCGGGATTTCGAAGGGCATTGCAATGAAACAAACTGCATATGCCGCAGGGAAATCTCGAATATAGAGCGAGTGGTCTTTGGTGGTTTGTCGTCCAGTTGTCAGGCGATCTGTCATCGTCCCGGTAGTTGACGTCTTCAAACAGTCGAGAAGTAAGTTTGTGGATGTGGTGGTGATGGTCGTTTTCTTGTCTGCGGGGATGTCGGAAGTCGACCAGTTCTCTGTCTGGTAGTCGGCAGTCTGATCTTGTCATTATGATATGCGTCGTTTGCTAGTCAAAAATAATATAGAAGGGCAGCGTTGATAAGATATGATATCACCTACACAGCGTATCAAAGACCTATAGTGCAATTAGCGCGAACTAACAAAATCGCAAAGAATATTTGCCTCGATTTAAAGCAGCATGCTGAAATTCATTGCACGTCGCTTTTAAAATGTTCTTACATCAGCAAGCAAGCTAAGCGTCAGAGCTATTAGCTGGCCTACTATTAGTTAACCTGGGAAAATACTAAATAAAGCTAATACAACCATACAAGCCCCACATCATTAGATGTCAGCATGGTCTAAATAGAATACGTACTAAGAATATACGAGCAGCTTCAGCGGTATGATAAATGTCTTTAAAGGAAATAGCTCACCTTCAACATTAGTTTTAAACTGAGATAGCAATTTTGTAGCCCGTGTTGGGAAACCCCTATCTGCAAGTTTCCTTGACTGTAAAGAATCTCCAGCCGAATATATTTGAGTTTTTGGCGAAGGAATGCGGTGCTGGCGAAAGAATGTTGTACTGGTTCTAGCCCGGACAGAGGCTATACCATCAGCCAATCAGCTTGCAGCTGGTGCTAGCAAGCGAATCGCCGGCCGCCGGTTGGCACATCTCCAATGTGAGTCTATCTTTACGAGACTACTTTCGAATCTGATTTGCTGAACCATTTTTTACATTCGCGTGACGTCAAGACTCTGACTCAGAGAGTATGCATATAGTTTTGATAAACAATACAAATTTACGGCCTTCTGTCCTGAATCGGCGCGATATAAGGCCATTTTTGACAATATAAAAAGAAATTGTATTACAAAATATAATCAAATCGTGTTGGGTAAAAATTTCCAAGGTGAACTATTTCCTTTAAAGTTAGAGACCTACCTTACCGCTATTTGAGTGATCACTAGAGCCCTTCATGGGACACATTTTCAGCCCCCATCCCGTTCCATCCCATGCCGGGCCATTCAGCCAGACCCAAACCCGTTCCAATCCCAATTAATAATTAATGGAGCTCCCATTCCCACCTGTTTCAGCATATTTCACTTTTTTAGTGCCAAAAAATGATATGGCCCGTCTTAAACCCATTCCAACCCGTTACATTTCCAAAAGATTGCCCCATTCCCACCCATTTCCATTGCCATTCCATGAAGGGCTCTAGTGATCTCCTGTAAACACTCATTACTATCTGTCTCACAGCCCTGTCAAGATTGTGACCCTAACATGACACCATACACCCTCCTGCAACCCACCACTGTCACCCCCTGTCTACCAGTACCTCACTGTCAGCCCCTTCACCAAGTCACACCTCCACACCCACCACCAAGTCCACTTCTCATGACGTCACATCCTCACTGCCGGAGCGCACCAACCTCACGCCTCCACTTCTGAACCCCGACTGAAGTCCCGCTCCGACCCGTCTCACCACCAGGGTTGCCAACCTTCTTAGACAAAATCCTCAGTTCGAAGCCCAAAAGTCCTCAGAAATCCTCAGTCAGATCGGAAATCCTTAGAAACTGAGGGAAATCCTCAGTGTTGGCAACACTACTCACCGCGTGCAGCTTTCTCTCTCTGACCACGACCGACTTTTGCGGCCATGGTTGACATGCCTTTTGAAAGGTTGGATTATGTTCGAAGAAATTTACTCCTGGGGTAATATTGGTACAACAAACTCAAAACTTTGACCAAACACCGTAAAAACATTTCGAGTTACTTACATTTGAGCATAAATGTTAAAAGTAAAGGTGTACGTTACAAGGGCGGATTCAGGATATTTTAGGAGGGGTGGCCGCAGGCCAATTTAGGGGCGCCTTTCAAAAATCTAGGGGCGCCTTCCAAAGAAAGGGCGCCGTCACTGACCGAAAGAGCGCCGTCACTGGCCGAAAGGGCGCCGTCAATGGCCGGAAGAGCGCCGTCAATGGCTGAAAGGGCGCCGCCACTGGCCGTAATGCGCCGTCACTGGCCGGAAGGGCGCCTCGGGTCACAAGGACCAGGTCATGACCGGTATGACCTGATACTCGGCAAGTTACTTTCAACAGAGCGTCCAAGCGGTTCATAGGGACGCTGCGTGCTCACGGGCTGTCCATCGCCGGGCGCCTGGCGGCGCCCGGCGACACACAGCCCGTGGGGCGCCCTTCTGGCGGGGTGGGGAGGGGGGGGGGGGGGGGCAACCGCTGCGGCCACCCCCTGGATCCGCCCTTGGTACGTTATCTTGCAAATAACATACCGATGTGGGCCTTCTTCGCATGGTTTATCAGATGGGTTTAATAGTTAGGTCTAAACACTAGTTTGGAATTGTATGTAAAATATTTCCAACGGTTCCAGATATTTTTGTCTGGTAAACTTGGAATAGCGAAACATTACGTTTGTGTTGAGATACAGTCATTGATTGTATTGATAACGATTTTCGGAGGAAGGATGGTCTTTTGTTTGTCTCAATATCTGACAAAATGCTAGCTGTATTTACACACCAATATATTTTTGATATTTTCTAGAATCTAACATATTTGTTTTATTATTTTGATTGCACCTGACCACGTCTGACCACGATCGTTGTCAACAGGGACTGCATGTATGTTCATTTAAGCACAGACCTCTACATATCTTAGGGGTCTGTGATATGCAGAGGTCTGTGATTAAGATATCCCAGGTGCTCCCCCCCCCGCCCTCCAACACACAGACTGTTGAAACATTACTGATGTCTATATGGCTTTATTCACGTTTGTCGTTAGAGATTATAGATTAAGAAAATATCGATGCATGCTTTGTTTATTAGCGGCATTAAAGGGAATGTTTCACCTTTCTGAATTGGTAAAATATACGCTGGCTGTAGTCGAAAATATGAAGTAAGTGCTGCTGAAAACGATGGTGATATTTGTCTCTCGAAAAGTCACTTAACTTTATACAAATTAAGTTTTAAATTTGGGATGATGACGTCATTATTGTGCCATAAAGAGCTATAGAGAAAACCTCTATGCTGCCTTACATATGGCACAATAGTTTCAGACAATTCTGGCGACTTAAATACACACAGTATGGAACTGTGCCTTCTCCCGTACAGAACACAATCACGAGTGCGAAGCATTGCGGTAGCTCAATATTTTATTTATTTAAATGAATCAATCCATAACCGAAACTTCAAATAACGTGAAAAACTTCAACTTGTACCGTAAACCTATCGCGTTGGCCGTTGTTTACATCGTACTCGCCAAGGTTCGTGAAATACAGGTCGTCTGATTTCCAGGACCAACAATCTTGAAGTGGCTGTCAGCCAATCAGCGACGGCACTACCACAGATCCCATTTTGCAAATTTAAAATTAAATTGCTTAAACGGATAAGTTTTGTGGAAAATGACCATAATACTATAGATATTTCAATAACGGTGAAAGATAATGGCTATCTCAGTTCAAAACCAATACCAAGGTGAAATTTTCCCTTTAATGTAGAAGCGCTGTGAAGTTCATTTTTGGTAACATTTTCACTCCGTGGCTGATGATTTTGATAAATGGAATCGGCAGCTTTCGCTATATGTCCATGCGATACGCTTGGAGCTCATACCTTGTATTATTTTATCCAGTGTCCACATTCATAATATTTCGCTTCGTTAGTACCTACAGCACACAGGACACCTAGCTGATGACTTTGTCTTCATGCTGTGTTAGTAAGTACGCTGTTATTAGTATTGTTCTATGTAATGTCGTCTATCGACCTGGTGCAGGACGTGCCGTGAAGTGCATCGTGTCTTCGCTGAATGGTTGCGGACATGTGAGAATGTGTTATTTCTCCTGCCGCTGAAACTGTCGCGCGTTCTCGTCGATACCGCCTTCCATACTCTTCGAAAGTCATTGAACTGAACGACGGATTCTATATTACTTTTTATACCATGTTATCTCTGAAAACCATTGATGTCTTGACTTATGTAGGAAAATGCTTCACATATGAATACTTTGAAACGTCCCTAATTGATGTTTTGTTATATATTACAAAGGAATATGACTGCATATCAATTGATTTAATAGAAACGAATTTAATCGGTCGACTGTATTCTTATTTGCTAATCATGCGAGTTACAACTTAAACCTGCCCCTGCACTTGGAATATTTCATGTCAAGTTTATACGTTTTCACAAGACACTATTTTACAACATTGTGTATGTTTGCTGAGTGCCCAAACCATAGACTCCAAAATTTTAGGATTGAAGATCACCAAGTTGTCCAGTTATGGACTCTAAAAACACGTATTGCCATCTGTTATTTAGCCTTAGGTCTACTTCATTTTTCCATTTTTATGTTGATGTTATGATGCACGTTAAGAGAGGAATAAAATGTATCTTTGTTAAAAATTGTGCTAATGATCAAGAGCATGCCAAGTATGTATTTTAATGCCCAAATTAATTATTAAAATAGACAAGACTATTGATCATTGTAACACATTTTTTGAAGAATAACGTCCATCATGCCATCCATCCAAATAATAAATAAAATATATCAGTTAATAGCCGTTTTCACGAAGGATTATTGCGCTGAAAATATTCTCAAAGATTCTGAAAGTTTTGAAAATCTTTTACATGCGGTTTTTGGCTAGATATGTTCCTCATAATTTTGTAATATGTTACTATGAATAAACTATAATGACAAAGTTGCGGTTTGGTGGTAATAAGCAAGATAAGTATTGATAGAATCTTCCTCAAACTACCTGAATCTTCCTGAAAGTTTCAGGAAGATTATATAAATACTTATCTTGCTTATTACCACCAAACCGCAATTTTGTCAACATATTACACAATTATGAGGGACATTTCTAGCCAAAAATCGCATGTCAAAGTTGTGTATTTTTTTATCTCAAAACTTTCAGAATCTTTCAGAAACTTTTCAGCACAATAGTCCTTCGTGAAAACGGCTAATATCTTAAAAAACTATATGCTATTAACAATCGTGAAATGATACCTTGCATTTTGTATTTATCTTGAACCACAGCAACAGCTTTATACATAATGTTTATTGTTTTACTTAGCTGCTATCGAAACAATCTCTGAACATGTCTGAGTATATTTACCACTTCGTATTTGCCCTGTGACCTTCCCGCTAGTTTGCGAATATTCCTCAACACTAGGGTTTGACGATAATCGTATCAATGTAAACAGCTGGAACGGTACGGTTAAACGCGTAGCAACACATACAATTCAACAACTCGATGAAACAATGGCACATCGGAACCTTGCTGATTACAAAGCAGGAAACATAATTATACATTACATACGGACAAAGTCAATGCCTATGATCGCTCGTCACTCGGCTTACGCGCACGCCAGTAACAGCCAGGTCACACGAGCGCGCGGCGGACGAATGCCGCACCATATATGGCCAAAAACTGTAACTGTAGCACGGTAATATGAGTTTCGTATGACGTGTATGACGTGTATGACGTGTATGACGTGTATGACGTGTATGACGTGTATGACGTGTATTACGTAACAGTAGTGACGCGGCCGCGGATGTTGATGTATGACGTCATTCCTCAGTCCATTGTCTGTCTCGCTCTCATCCGGGATTTCGAAGGGCATTGCAATGAAAAGAACTGTATATGCCGCAGGGAAATCTCGAATATAGAGCGAGTGGGGTCTTTGGTTTGTCGTCCAGTTGTCAGGCGATCTGTCATCGTCCCGGTAGTTGGCGTCTTCACCCAGTCGAGAAGTAAGTTTGTCGGTCGTGGTGGTCATAGTCGTTTTCTTGTCTGCGGGGATGTCAGAAGTTGACCAGTTCTCTGTCTGGTAGTCGGCAGTCTGATCTTGTCATTATGGTATGCGTCGTTTGCTAGTCAAAAATAATAAAGAAGGGCAGCGTTGATAAGATATGATATCACCTACACAGCGTATCAAAGACAAAAAGTTAGTATGTCGTCGAGTGCAATTAGCGTGAACTAACAAAATCGCAAAGAATGTTTGCCTTGATTTAAAGCAGCATGCTGAAATTCATTGCACGTCGCTTTGAAAATGTTCTTACGTCAGCAAGAAAGCTAAGCGTCAGCGCTATTAGCTGGCTTACTAGTAGTTAACCTGGGAAAATACTAAATAAAGCTAATACAACCATACAAGCCCCACATCATCCGATGTCAGCATGGTCTAAATAGAATATGTGCTAAGAATAAAAGATTAGCTTCAGCGGTATGATTAATATCTTTAAAGCTGTAGAAACCTACTTTACCGATATATGAGTGATCTCCTGTAAACACTCATTACTATCTGTCTCACAGCCCTGTCAACATTGTGACCCTAACATGACACCATACAACCTCCTGTAACCCACCACTGTCACCCCCTGTCTACCAGTACCTCACTGTCAGCCCCTTCACCAAGTCACACCTCCACACCCACCACGAAGTCCACTTGTCAAGACGTCACATCCTCACTGCCGGAGCGCACCACCCTCACGGCTCCACTTCTGAACCCCGACTGAAGTCCCGCTCCGACCCGTCTCACCCTGGTCTCACCGCCAGGGTTGCCAAAGCAAAATCATCAGTTTGCAGCCCAAAAGTCCTCAGAAGTCCTCAGTCAGGCCGAAAATCCTTAGAAACTGAGGAAAGTCCTCAGTGTTGGCAACACTGATCACCGCGTGCAGCTTTCTCTCTCTGACCACGACCGACTTTTGCGGCCATTGTTCACATTCCTATTAAAAGGTTGGATTATTTTCGAAGAAATTTACTCCTGTGGGGTAATATTGGTAAAAAACACAGAATTAAACAGCGTAAACACATTTCGAGCTACTCTACATTTTAGCATACATGTTAAAAGTAAAGATGTAAGTTATCTTGCAAATAACATACCGATGTGGGCCTTCTTCGCATGGTTTATCAGATGGCTTTAATAGTTAGGTCCAAACACAAGTTTGGAATTGTTTGTAAAATATTTCCCAAGAATCCAGATATTTTTGTCTGGTAGAATAACGTTAAAATTAGGTTTTTGTTGAGATACATTACTGGATTGTATTGATACCGGTCTTCGGAGGCGAGATGGTCTTTTGTTTGTCTCAATATGTGAAATTTTCGAGAATCTAAGATATTTGTTTTATTATTTTGATTGCCCCCGCCCACGTCTGACCACGATCGTTGTCAACAGGAACTGCATGTATGTTCATTTAAGCACATGGAGCTCTACATATCTTTAAGGTCTGTGATATGTAGAGGTCTGTGATTTAAGATATCCCAGCTGCCCCCTCCCCCACAACACACAGACTGTTGAAACATCACTGATGTCTATATGGCTGTATGCTCGTTTGTCGTTAGAGATTATAGATAAAGAAAATATTGATGCATGCCTTGTTTATTATCTGCATTAACCCGCGCCCCGCTGGGGTCGGCAGCCGAACGCGCCCCGCGGGGGTAAATATTCCCCCCTCGTATCTTCCGAACCAATGACTGCAGCGGGACGCGCACGGCGGTGATAGAAAGCTCTCAAGGGGACAAATATAATGCATTCCCGAAATGCTTAAAATAAGGTCACATGTCAGGTGACAATCAGGTCAAAGGTCAAACTTGAGGTATTTGAGTTTTTGAGCCATACTTTCCATTCAAAGCCTTAGATTGCGACTATTATTCCACACGGTGCTCTCAAATGTATAATACATTTCCTGTATAAGCGAAAGTAAAATTGTAAGCAAAGATCAAGGTCAGGTCACAAAAGGTCACAGGTCTACAAAAGCTATGCGACACATGTTGTATGGGTTATTTTACACGTATAATTCGATAGTAGCAGTCATTTTCACAACCTAACTCCATATAATTGCCCTCAGGTAAAGGTCAGGTCACAAGTCGACCTGCGCCTGTCGCCCCGTACGGACGTGCGACGGTGCGCGGGAGGCTCACACCTCATCCTTACCCGTTCGAGTGATTGTGCCTGATTCCAAGATGCGAGTGAAGTGAGTGCAAGTGACGAGAGAAGTTTTCGCAGTCACTATACATATGAACAATGATATGTGAGTCAGAAAAAGTAATTACAAGACTAAAACTTGCGTTGTTTTAACTGTACTTGCTACTTTTAATGGTGATCACTTGGACCAGTGCTGGCCAATACCACAAGTTTATCAGGTCATTGTTTTGGATCTTTAACCAACTGCCAACCGCGAAGTCTTTTAATGTCAGCAAGTTTTCAACAAACGCACGCAACTTCAACGGCAAACTCGACCGAGTGCACACGGGGAGCCGCCTACCCTCGCGCCGGAGAGACGCAGCCATCGCCCGAGGCATCGAGACCGGCAGATGCCTGACCGGCCCGGCCAGGCCGGTGACCACTGCAGTGACGTCACTGACCGCGCGGTCGTCTGTACCGAGATGACCTTGGCCGGGTTACAGCAGTGTGGTCACGTGATGGTGGTGGCCTAGTGCTGGCGTGGTGGCGAATGGTGGACACTGGACACCCGCATAGCTGAAAGTTTGCTGAAAGTGTGATTTTGCGATAGTTTCTCGTCAGTGTGTGCGAGCGTGATGTGTATGTGTGTAAAGTACAGGCTCCACGACACGTGTTTTTCGCTTTTTTAATTACGTTTTTTGATTTTTTCTTTTTTCCGGTCTCGAAAAACTTCCTGTGCCATAGGATTACATGGAGACAGCTCCACGAGTGAAGGTGATTTTTTTTGAACGCGCGAAAAACGAAAAAACGTACTCAGAAAACGAAAACGCGACGCGAAAAAAGCGAAAAAATGTAAAAGCGAAACGTTGATTCAACCCAAAAGTTTGGGTTGAACATCGCTTTTTCTATATATCGCCAAAGTGAATGTGGTGCGGCGTTAGCGAAGCGCGTGTTCAACATACCTTTTTCCAGGGCCTTTATCTTGAGTAAAGTTCAATTTTGTGCATCTACATTTTACATTGATATAAGTACTCTGCATTTTACAGCTAGCAGCCTGCCTCAGTACGTATTTTCAGGGGTGGAAATGTTGATGTTTGTTGGTATATAATTTTGCACTAGAGGTGTTTCTTTGATGAAAATAGAAGATAAGATTGTTCAGATTATCCAGCAAATTTGTATTTCCCACAGGCCTCAAAGTCCTTGGCCATCTGTCTCCACTCAGACGGGGTCGGGAAGGCCAGAACTGTTGGCCCAAGTTCAGACCAGATTGCTTCGCATACCTCTGGGATGATCTTGCGAATCGTCGCGTACCCGATACGGTAGGATTCGGCCACAGACTTCATCGAGCCGCCCGCAGCCAGGAACCTCAGCGTCACCGCTAGACGCTCGCCAGGGGAGATGGGATCCCGCATGGTGGTGGCTTCCTTCTTGATCTTGTCAGAGACAAGGGCCAGCAGCTCGTCGAAATCTTCAACACTCATGCGGAAATACCGCTGGTGTGCGGCTGAGTCGGTGTTCCGCATCTCGCGGACCAGCGTGTGATACTCGCCCGTTTGGTCCCGACGAAGAAGAATTGGGCGCACCCAGCAGGTCCGCTGATTGATGCTATGAAGGCGCCTTCTCTGGCGCCTTCTGGCGCCTTCTCTGCAGGCGCCGCAGGAAAACCAGCCGCAAAAGATGCTGGCGGTTGATATCCATGATACCGTTTGCCCCAATATATATGATATTAGGACAAAACCGCTGTCGGCCGTCACTTATCCAGTACAAACCAGCTGAAATTCCGATTGTGAAAAGTGACAACTCGTAAAAACGATAAACTTCGAAATTGAAGCGAAAAACGCGAAAAAATCAACTCATAAAGCGAAAAAACGAAAAAACGAAAAAATAGAAAAATCAAAAACGCATGCCGTGGAGTTTCTGGATCCGCCCCAGACCTTAAGTCAGGGGCGGATCCAGGATTTTTTCGTCCAGGATTTTTTTTTTCGGCAGCGCATAGGGGCGCATTTTTTTTCCGGGGAAAAGGGGCGCATTTTTTTTTCCGGAGAACAGGGGCGCATTTTTTTCCGGGAAAATGGGGCGCCGTTTCTTCAAACATGCACAGCGGGCGGATCTAGGATTTTTTTTTCTCCCCGAATGGGGTGGGCGGCTGACCGAGGGGGCGGCATTTTCGCCGTCAAAGGGGACTTCATAGGCCTAGAGGGGCGTTAAATGTTAATTAACCCTCGCCCCTAATTAACCCTCGCCGTCAAAGGGGACTTCATAGGCCTAGAGGGGCGTTAAATGTTAATTAACCCTCGCCCCTAATTAACCCTCGCCGTCAAAGGGGACTTCATAGGCCTAGAGGGGCGTTAAATGTTAATTAACCCTCGCCCTACGGGAGTTTTTTTTCTTCACCTTCGCCCTACGGGGGGGGGTCCTAAAAAGACCCCTATGTTAACTTCCAAACCAAGCAAGATAGAGCAACGCGGTAAGAACCAACATGTTGCCTGTCATGTTTGGAATCTAACGGAATGCAATTTTTAGGTTTCGGGTCAACGAGTGACTTTCCAGGTCAAGTGAATGACCTCGATCGACCACGTCCAGAACAGCGTTTTTGCTGTCAGAAAACCTCAAAATTAGAAATTGATAAATGTAAAGAAGGCATGTTCCTAGACCAGTCTTTGCTCAGAAATACAGAAAAGGTAATTATTTATTCGTATCTGTTAAAAAAAGTAAAAAAAAGTTATTAAAAAAATGACGTCATGAGTTTCTTACACTTAGGGAGCTATCACGCAGTCAAAAATAGAGATATTGCTTTAAAATTTGGTTTGAGTATTATCCATACTCAGTTATCTCACATATATTCCGTGTTCTAACATCTTTGAAAAATCTGATTTTGTGGTGATTTCCCCCCAAAATCAGTTTTTGTTAATTGTAAGGGTCAAAAACCAAAACTTTGAAACTCCGAACTTGCCATTTAAAAGAAAATTACATTTTATATCTTTGCTGAATTGTGTTTGCAATTTGCTTTAAAACTCTGTTTTCTACGATTTTGCAAACATTTATCGTTTTTTCCACCAACATGACGTCATCAAAACATCATTATCTCCTAAATGGCTCAACCAGTTTCCATGAAAGTTTCACAGCGTACGTATAATTGTTGTAAATTCAGCTACTGAAAGTTTCAGCAAGATGTTCCGCATATGTAAAAAGTTAAGCAAGAAAAACCTCAGTGTGGGGGGGGGGGGGGTCGTTGTAGGATCTCCCGTTGGGCGAGGGTTAATAACATACATTCTCCAGCATTTTTTTAAATTCTCTTACGCTTACTCATTTGCAGTTTGTCTTTTCGAAAAAGCTAAATTATAGATGTATTGTTAAAAAATGATACTGAATTTATTTGTATAGCATTCTCACATGCAGGATGCCGTCCGTCAGTAGCACGCATTTTCGTCAGTAGCACGTATATTCGAGTGCGATCATGGATGTGACTAATTCTGTCACGGCTAGGCCACTCACCTCTCTCTGGCCTGCCGAAATATACTCCCCCCCCCCTCTCTCTCTCTATCTCTCTCCTCTGACCTGCCAAAATGCCAAAATCAACCCCCACCCCTCTCTCTCTCCTCTCTGAACTGCCGAAATCAGCCTAGCTCTATCTCTGCCTGAATATATCGTCTACCCCTTTCACCAGATGCCGACGCTTCCATCTTCCACGGATGAAGAGGCGCCTTTCGTCCAAATTCCATCGTAGCCATGCGTCGTTGCGGTGCTTGTTGAAGTCCTTCCCCGTAGCCCATTTGACAATCGCGCCCGCCTGACTTTGTCTTGCACCAAGAAGAGTTGGCAGGGAGAGATGTTCGAGTTGATGTATGGGGCTGGCGCCGCGACTCGTGCTAACTTGTCCTATTTACCCTCGACTGGGATGACCTGCGTCGGTGGCAGCGGCCTGAGTAAGATGAAGTAAATGCGCGGGAGGACCGTGCCGAAAGTTTGTGACACGTAAATCCTTCGACTTTAAATTCCGCCTGTCAGCAAATATTGGGCGATCGGATATGGTCCATGCAAACAGCTCTGCTTAGCGAAGGGCGCCGCATGGTGTCGGCGCGAAACGCATTAAAACGTAAGGTTTGAACCAAATACAAATATGCGCTCAGCTTTAGCCGACAGCACGAGGATAGACCGTTCACCGTAAGTCCAGGAACTTCCCCGTCTCGGCATACAACTTCTTTTAGCGGGAAAGTCATTTAGGGTAGCCCCTGCCTCGTCCGGAGTGATAAACTTATTCTACCTCAATTGAAGTAATAGTAGCACAGAAACTATTGTTCTTCTTGTCTCCCATGAACAGTGGCGTACCCAGGATTTACTCCAGGAAGGGGAAATGTTTTGATCAGGGGTCATAAGGTACCCCCACCAAAAAAGCTCACCGGATTTGGCCCACTATATTTTTAAAGGGGAATATATATATTTTTAGAGGGGGGGGGGGGCTGCCTCCCGGTTCCTGCGTCCTTGCCACTGAGTTAAAAGAAATAGTTCACCTTCAACATGGGATTTTGAACTGAAATAGCCAGTTTTGTAGCCCGTGTTGAGAAATGATTATCTGCCACTTTTCTTGGCTGAAAAGACTCTCCAGCCGAAGATATTTGACTTGTTGGCGAAGGAATGCGGCGCATATATGATATACCGTACCGTCTGAGAGTGCCAGCGCTGCATGGAGCATGCGCAGACCAATAACGCACACCATACCATTAATAATTTACGACCTTCTGTCCTGAATTGGCGCGATGTAGGACCATTTTGAAAAGAAAAAAAGAAACTGTATTAAAAAATATAATAAAATCGTGTTCTGGAAAATTTCCCGAAGGTGAACTATTTCCTTTAACCTGTTGGTATTGCATTTCATCGCGTTTGGAGCCCTCTGCATGCCTCCGCAGCCGGAAAACTGCACCTCGTACATATACTGCAATTCCGCTCAATAGATGGCGCTGCGAGCGTATGCATTAAAATCCTAACGGGAAATGCGGAGAAACAGCTTCAATGTATACGATAATTTTATGAAAATCGCTACGGCTGTCAACCAGCATACGGCAAATTCGAAAAGGATTTTGTCCAAAAATGTAAACAAATTATGCATGCCAAAATGTACGATGTTGACGAAAAAATGCAAAAAGTGTCCCTAAAAAGAGGGCAGTTGGCACCTTCAAATTTGATTTTTTTTTTTAAATAAAAAATTCATGTAATCTTGTAATGACATAGCGCATGATAATTTCACTATTAATCTGAAATCTGTTTTGCATGACCCGGCCTAATATGTAAGCCATTTTTCGTAACATTTTCACTCCGTCGCTGATGATTTTGATAAATGACATCGGCGGCTTCTGCTATATACTTCCAAGCGATACGCTTGGAGCTCATACCTTGCATTATTTTATCCTGTGTCCACATTCATAATATTTCACTTCGTGCAGCACACAGGACGCCTAGCTGACGACTAGAGATGCAAAAATGTATCCAAAAACAGGAACCGGCACCGCCACCGCCACCGCTCATAAATGAGTTGGCACCGGCATCAAGCCTGGCCACATGTGGCAGCACCCGCCAGGCCCGGCAGCCAGCAATCTGCATGTCTACTTCATTATACATTACACAATATTTTAACCACGCATTTATGCTGAGCCCGGCATGAGACCGGCAATCCTGAGGTCAGACACAGCTTCAGACACGCCGGGCCTGAATTTGGGCCTGGCGCCGGCTCCGTGGTCTTGAAATTTGCATCTCTACTGACGACTTTGTCTTCATGCTGTGTTAGTAAGTACGCTGTTATTAGTATTGTTCTATGTAATGTCGTCTCTATCGACCTGGTGCAGGGTGTGCCGTGCAGTGCTTCGTGTCTTCGCTGAATGGTTGCGGACAAGTGAGAATGAGTTATTTCTTCTGCCGCTGAAACTGTCGCGTGTTCTCGTCTATACCGGCTTCCATGCTCTTCGAAAGTCATTGAACTGAACGACGGATTCTATATTACTTTTACACTATGTTATCTCTGAAAATCATTGATGTCTTGACTTATGAAGGAAAACGCTTCACATATGAATACTTTGAAACGTCCCTAATTGATGTTTTGTTATATATTACAAAGGAATATGACTGCATCTCAATTGAGTTAATAGACACGAATGTAATCGGTCTACTTTAATTCTTATTTGAAAATCAGACGAGTTAAAACTTGAAGCTGCCCCATTTCAAACATTTTATGTCAAGTTTGCACGTTTACACCAGACACTATTTTACAACATTGTGTATGTTTGCTAATTGCCCAAGCCCTTGACCCCGACATTTTAGGATTGAAGATCACCAAGTTGTTTAGTTATGGACTCTAACATGTATTGTCAACTGTTCTCTAGTCTTAAATCTGCTGTATTTTATCATTTGTATGTTGATTACGAGCGAGCGCGAAGCGCTCGCTCGTCTTTCCGTGGGGTATGGACAAGAAACTGACTATGAGCGGACCGGCCCGCCCCGGCCCGGCCCGACCCGACCCGACCCGATCCGTGGCGACGCTTTTGAGAAGCTCATATCTTTGCAACCGCACGTCCGATTGACAAGTGGACTTCTTTCCTGAGCAGCCCCATCTAGCCTACCTTGTTTGAGACCAGTGTCGACTCATGTGGGTGACTACCACTGCGCGTGGCGCGTGCCGCGTGAGGGGTGTTGGAAAGTATTTTCTCGCAATAACTCCGCAACGGCTGGGCAGATTACGTGAAAATTTCGTGTGTGGTTAGGTACCCCTCAGCCGCCACTTTCACACCACTCAGGGGTGGGGTGACTGCACGTGCGCACGTGCATCCCCTATTCTATATATCAGGACCGACTGAGCCGATTGTGTTCAAATTTGGTGTGTAGTTAGGGACCTCTCATCCGCCAGTTTCCCACAAGTCAGGTGTGGGTGCCTCTGCACGTGCGCACGTGCATACCGCTATTTTGTATCTCAGTAATGACTGAGCCGATTGTGTTCGAATTTGGTGCGTGGTTAGGGACCTCTCAGCAGCCGCCTTTCCACAAGTCAGGGGTGGGGTGGCTTTGCACGTGCGCACGTGCACACCCTTATTCTATATCTCTGGAACGGCTGAGCCGATTATGTTCATATTCATATTCATATTCATATATTTCGTAACTTTCCACAAATATCAGTGGCTTTTTCAAAGTTACACGTCATATCGGATAAAAGAGGACGAGTAAAACATGGTAAAAGCAGCAAAACACACCATACCATCGGTCAAGGGATCATTCCGGCGAATCAGACATCAGTCAGCGTACACACACACACACACACACACACACACACACACACACACACACACACACACACACACACACACACACGCACACGCACACGCACACGCACACGCACACGCACACGCACACGCACACGCACACGCACACGCACACGCACACGCACACGCACACGCACACGCACACGCACACGCACACGCACACGCACACGCACACGCACACGCACACGCACACGCACACGCACACACACACGCACACGCACACGCACACGCACACGCACACGCACACGCACACGCACACGCACACGCACACGCACACGCACACGCACACGCACACGCACACGCACACGCACACGCACACGCACACGCACACGCACACGTACACACACACACACACACACACACACACACACACACACACACACACACACACACACACACACACACACACACACAGTGCAGCATCACGCACGCTCACGACCACACGCTGCGCACTCATGTGTTATCGCGCGCATCACTCAGCAACAGTTCCATCAGCTGGCGCTTAAAACTACAGAGACGCGCAGCATTGCGCACGTCAGGTGGCAAGCGGTTGAAGAGATCCGATGCTTTATAGCTAAATCGGCGAGCACCGGAGTTTCTCACAGCACGGGGGCGCCTTAGTTGGTTAGACTGCCGCGTGTCATGTGTGTGATCAGCACGGATAAACATCGCGGCTATATCAGGTGGTTGGCCTGTGAGCAGGACCTTTTTGAGCAGGCAAAGCGTGTGGTATTTGACTAGTTGATCAGCGTTTAGCCACCGGAGATCTTTGACGACATCAGATATGTGATCGCATCTTCTCCTTCCGCTCACCACCCGCGCACAGAAGTTAATGAGTTTTTGCACACGATGGAGCTGCGTGGTCCCGTGTGTACCATACAATGCGATACAATATCTGATGTAGCAGAGTACCAGTGCACTGACAATTCGAACGAGTGTGTCTTTTGGAAGTACATGCTTCGCATGGGACAGGGCCATCAGTATGCCTGTCGACTTGGAAGCAAGCTGATCAATATGTGGTTCGAACGTGAGATGTTTGTCCATCACTACACCAAGGTTCTTAACAGTGCGACTTTCCGTGATGACAGCTGACCCGAACTTTATGTTGACAGGGGGCATATGACGCAGCATCATAGCCTTCGTCCCGAAAACTATCAACTGTGTTTTTGTTGTGTTAACCTTCATAGAATGGTTGTTGAACCAGTCCATTACGACCGACAAGGTGCTTTCCATGGTCGTAACGAGCTGTTGCATTTTACTTTTCTTTCCGGTAACCAAAATCTGCGTATCGTCGGGATATTGTATCACTGTAGCGTCTTTTGTGTGTAATGCTAGGTCATTTGAAAAAAATGGAATACATGAGCGGCCCAAGGGCGGTACCCTGGAATACTCCCATTCCGTTGAGGAGACTACGGGATCGCACCGTGTGCCCCGATGGGTATCTGATCTGAACCTGTTGGGTATGCCCGCGAAGGTAACTTTCAAACCATTTCGTGTCGATATTGTACATTTTGAGCTTGGATAAGAGCAGTTTGTGATCCACAACGTCAAAGCATTTCGACAAATCAATCAAAACAAGCAGAGCGACGTCACCAGTATCCATCGCGGTAAATATTTTGTCCATCACAACGGTAAGCGCGGTCTCGGTGGAAAAGTTTGTTCGATACCCGTGCTGTGTATGTGAAAATAAATCATGCTGGTTGAAATAGGAACTAAGTTGGTGGTGAACAATGCGCTCAACTATCTTTGCTATTGCTGGTACGACAGAGATCGGTCTAAATGCGGCTGGATCATTCAAATTACTAGTTTTCGGGAGGGCTGTGACGAGGGCGTGTTTCCACGCGCTGGGCACCGTTCCGTCAATGAGGCTGCTATTAATGACGTCAAGTAGGGGACAGCTGATGCCACGAAAACACTTATGTAAAAGTTGTGTGCTTACATCGTCTAGGCCACACGACGTCGTCGGGTTCATCGCTGACATGGCTGCCATCAGCTCATCGAGTGACACCGGACGCACCATAAATGAGCAGGTCATAACTCTGGGGAGCCGGACTGGCAGAATCGCACCTCGGTTCGACACGCTGGCTGCAGTTGTAGGCCCTACCTTCACAAAGTACTCATTTAGAGTGTCTGGATGAATGTTGGGAGTGACCGACGTACCCACCTTACCAACAATGATCGGCTTAACGCACCGCCACATGCCGGAGTGACCTGCCTCAGCAATCTGCTTCCTAATATGATCCCGACAATCCTGTCTGATAGCTGCCCGCGTCTGCCTATTGATGTCCTTGTAAACATCACGCGAGCCGCGTGCTAGAGCGACTCGGCGACGAGCCATCAACACACGCGTATCGGCTGAGACAGGTGGGGCGGATTGGTTTCGCAATTGAATGCGCCTAGCAGGTGCGACAGCATTTAGATGGGGTTTAAACACTCCTAGAAAAGAGTCCCACTTATCAGATATCGTCACACTTTGATAGACCAGAGACCATTCCGCGTTGTCGAGTAAATCATTGAAGTAATCAAAATCAACGCGATTTAAACATCGGGATGTTATGACTGTCGTTTGGCGTTTCTCTTTCGATACCTTTAATAGCGTTCGCGTGAAGTCGTGCGGGCTGTAGTGACAGGCGGTGACACCACATCGCTGGACAAGGTCCTTACAATTTGTGATCATCACATCTAACAACGAACCGGCTGGACAGTATGTCGGATGGGTGTTGTTGCACATGTGCAAATGTGGTGTGTGGTTAGGGACCTCTCAGCCCACACTATCCCACAAGTCAAAAGTGTGTGCCTCTGCACGTGCGCACGTGCGCACCCATTTTGTATCTGAGAAACTATTCACCCGATCGAGTTGACATTCCCCATACATTTCCTTCGCGCTCGCTCGTTCATCGCCAACTACGGCGCCTTACTGGTGTTATGATGTACGTTAAAAGAATGAATAAAATACATCAGTTGATTACGAGCGAGCGCGAGGCTCTCACTCGTCCTTCCGTGGTATATGGGACAAATCTGAATATGAGCGGCCCGGCCCGGCCTGGCCTGGCCCGACCCGTGGTGACGCTATTGAGAAGCTCATATCTCTGCAACCACACGTCCGATTGACAAGCGGGCTTCTTTGCTGAGCAGCCCCATCCAACCTACCCTGTTCGAGACCAGTGGTGACTCATGTGGGTGACTACCACTGCGCGTGGCGCGTGAGGGGTGTTAAAAAGTGTTTTCTCGCAAAAACTTCGCAACGCCTGGGCAGATTATGTCCAAATTTGATGTGTGGTTAGGGACCCCTCAGCCGCCAGTTTCCACAAATCAGGGGTGGGGTGCCTCTGCACGTGCGCACGTGCACACCCCTATTCTATATCTCAGGAACGGTTGACCCGATTGTGTTCTAATTTGGTGTGTGGTTAGGAACCTTTCAGCCGCCACCTTTCCACAAGTCCGGGGTGGGGTGGCTCTGCACGTGCGCACTTGCTCAGATTTTTTTTTTAAAATCTCAGACACTACTTGCCCGATCAAGTTGAAATTCACCATACATTTCGATCGCGCTCGCTCGTTCATCGCCAATTACGGCACCCTACAAACAATTTGTTATTAAAAATGATCACAATACGTTATTACATACAATACGTTACGTTGTTAAAAATCAAAACAATTAAATACGTTATTAAAAATGATCAGATGATACCTTGCGTTTTGTATGGCCCTTGAACTACAGAAACAGCTTTATACATAATGTTTATTTTTTACTTAGCTGTTATCGAAACAATCTCTGAACGTGTCTGAGTATATTTACCACTTCGTATTTGCCCTGGGACTTTTCCGCTCGTTTGCGAATATGCCTCAACACTAGGGTTTGACGATAATCGTATCAATCTAAACAGCTGGAACGGTACATTTAAAAGCGTAGCAACACATACAATTCAACAACTCGATGAAATAATGGCACATAGGAACCTTGCTGATTACATGCAGGAAACATAATTATGCGTTACCTACGGACAAAGTCAATGCCTATGATCGCTCGTCACTCGGCTTACGCGCATGCCGGTAACAGCCAGGTCACACGAGCGCGCGGCCGATGAATGCCGCACCATATATGGCCAAGAACTGTAAATGTAGTACGGTAATATGAGTTTCGTATGACGTGTATGACGTGTATGACGTGTATGACGTGTATGACGTGTATGACGTGTATGATGTGTATGACGTGTATGACGTGTATGACGTAACAGTAGAGTGACACGGTCGCGGATGTTGATGTATGACGTCATTCCTCAGTCCGTTGTCTGTCTCGCTCTCATCCGGGATTTCGAAGGGCATTGCAATGAAAAGAACTGCATATGCCGCAGGGAAATCTCGAATATAGAGCGAGTGGTCTTTAGTTTGTCGTCCAGTAGTAAGGCGATCTGTCATCGTCCCGGTAGTTGACGTCTTCAAACAGTCGAGAAGTAAGCTTGTCGGTCGTGGTGGTGATAGTCGTTTTCTTGTCTGCGGGGATGTCGGAAGTCGACCAGTTCTCTGTCTGGTAGTCGGCAGTCTGAGCTTGTCATTATGGTATGCGTCGTTTGCTAGTCAAAAATAATAAAGAAGGGCAGCGTTGATAAGATATGATATCACCTACACAGCGTATCAAAGACCTATAGTGCAATTAGCGTGAACTACCAAATTGCAAATAATGTTTGCGTTGATGTAAAGCAGCATGCTAAAATTCATTGCAATTCGCTTTGAAAATGTTCTTACATCAGCAAGCAAGCTAAGTGTCAGAGCTATTAGCTGGCCTACTATTAGTTAACCTGGGAAAATAATAAATAAAGCTAATAAAACCATACAAGCCCGACATCATTAGATGTCAGCATGGTCTAAATCGAATATGTGCTAAGAATATACGAGCAGCTTCAGCGGCATGATACATATCTTTAAAGTTAGAGACCTACCTTACCGATATACGAGTGATCTCTTCCCTTCTGAAAATGAGCCCTTCATGGGACACATTTTCAGCCCCCAACCCGTTCCATCCCATGCCGGGCCATTCAGCCAGACCCAAATCCGTTCCAATCCAAATTCATAATTAATGAGGCTCCCATTCCCACCTGTTTCAGCATATTTGATATTTTTTAGTGCCAAAAAATGATATGGCCCGTCTTAAACCCATTCCAACCCGTTACATTTCCAAAAGATTGCCCCATTCCCACCCATTTCCATTGCCATTCAATGAAGGGCTCTAGTGATCACCTGTAAACACTCATTACTATCTGTCTCACAGCCCTGTCAAGATTGTGACCCTAACATGACACCATACACCCTCCTGCAACCCACCACTGTCACCCCCTGTCTACCAGTACCTCACTGTCAGCCCCTTCACCAAGTCACACCTCCACACCCACCACCAAGTTCACTTCTCATGACGTCACATCCTCACTGCCGGAGCGCACCAACCTCACGCCTCCACTTCTGAACCCCGACTGAAGTCCCGCTCCGACCCGTCTCACCCTGGTCTCACCGCCAGGGTTGCCAAAGCAAAATCAGCAGCCCAAAAGTCCTCAGAAATCCTCAGTCAGGCCGAAAATCCTTAGAAACTGAGGAAAGTCCTCAGTGTTGGCAACACTACTCACCGCGTGCAGCTCTCTCTCTCTGACCACGACCGACTTTTGCGGCCATCGTTCACATTCCTATTAAAAGGTTGGATTATTTTCGAAGAAATTTACTCCTGTGGGGTAATATTGGTAAAAAACACAGAATTAAACAGCGTAAAGACATTTCGAGTTACTTTACATTTTAGCATACCTACATGTTAAAAGTAAAGGTGTAAGTTATCTTGCAAATAACATACCACTGTGGGCCTTCTTCGCTTGGTTTATCAGATGGCTTTAATAGTTAGGTCCAAACACAAGTTTGGAATTGTTGGTAAAATATTTCCCAAGAATGCAGATATTTTTGTCTGGTAGAATAACGTTAACATTAGGTTTGTGTTGAGATACACGTCATACGCCATGTTTGTATTGATACCGGTCTTCGGAGGCGAGATGGTATTTTGTTTGTCTCAATATCTGAAAAACGTTAGCTGTATTTATACACAAAAATATTATTGACGTTCTCGAGAATCTAAGATATTTGTTTTATTATTTTGATTGCACCCGACCACGTCTGACCACGATCGTTGTGAACAGGAACTGCATGTATGCTCATTTAAGCACAGAGCTCTACATATCTTTGAGGTCTGTGATATTAGATATATATGTCTGTGATTTAAGATATCCCAACTGCCCCTCCCCCCTCCAACACACATACTGTTGAAACATCACTGATGTCTATATGGCTGTATGCTCGTTTGTCGTTAGAGATTATAGACAAAGAAAATATCGATAGATGCCTTGTTTATTAGCTGCATTAAAGGGAATGTTTCACCTTTCTGAAATTTGTCAAATATACGCTGGCTGTAGTCGAAAATATGAAGTAAGTGCTGCTGGAAAAGAACGTTGAGCTATAGAATGGAAATACAAAAGCCCTTAAGTGGGAGCAAACTGAAAAAAACGAAGAAAAAAAAGTGCTGCTGAAAACGATGGCGATATTTTCTCTCTCGAAAAGTCACTTAACTTTATACAAATTAAGTTTTTAAATTTGAGATGATGTAGTCATTATTGAGCTATAAAGAGTTATAGAGAAACCCTCTACGCTGCCTAACATATGGCACAATCATTTCAGACAATTCTGGCGACTTAAATACAAACATTCTGGAACTGTGTCTTCTCCCGCACAGAACACAATGACGAGTGCGAAACATTGCGGTAGCTCAATATTTATTTTAAAAAAAGCATCAATCCTTAACTGAGACTTCAAACAACGTGAACAACTTCAACTTTGACCGTAACCTAACGCGTTCGCCGTTGTTTACATCGTGCTCGCCAAGGTTCGAGAAATACAGGTCGTCTGACTTCCAGGGCCAACAATCTTGAAGTGGCTGTCAGCCAATCAGCGACGGCACTACCACAGATCCCATTTTGCAAATTCAAAATTCAATTGCTTAAAAACGGTGGAAAACGGTTTTGTGGAAAATTACCACAATAATGTAAATATTTCAATAACGGCGAAAGATAATGGCTATCTCAGTTCAAAACCAATTCAAAGGTGCAATTTTCCCTTTAAGGTAGAAGCGTTGTGCAGTCCATTTTTGGTAACATTTTCACTCCGTCGCTGATTATTTTGATAAACGACATCGGCAGCTTCCGCTATACTTCCAAGCAATACGCTTGGAGTTCATACCTTGTATTATTTTATCCAGTGTCCACATTCATAATATTTCACTTCGTTAGTACCTATAGCATACAGGACGCCTAGCTGATAACTTTGTCTTCATGCTGTGTTAGTAAGTACGCTGTTATTAGTATTGTTCTATGTAATGTCGTCTCTATCGACCTGGTGCAGGACGTGCCGTGAAGTGCTTCGTGTCTTCGCTGAATGGTTGCGGACATGTGAGAATGACTCCATTTCTTCTAACGCTGAAACTGTCACGTGCTCTCGTCGATACCGCCTTCCATGCTCTTCGAAAGTCATTGAACTGAACGACGGATTCTATATTACTTTTTATACCATGTTATCTCTGAAAACCATTGATGTCTTGACCTATGTAGGAAAACGTTTCACATATGAATACATTTCAACGTTCCTAATGGATGTTTTGTTATATATTACAAAGGAATATGACTGCATATCAATTGATTTAATGGAAACGAATTTAATCGGTCGACTTTAATTCTTATTTGCAAGTCATACGAGTTACAACTTAAACCTGCCCCTGCACGTGGAACATTTCATGTCAAGTTTACACGTTTTCACCAGACACTATTTTACAACATTGTGTATGTTTGCTGAGTGCCCAAACCATTGACCCCCAAATTTTAGGATTGAAGATCACCAAGTTGTCCAGTTATGGACTCTACAAACACGTATTGCCATCTGTTCTTTAGTCTTAAATCTACTTCATTTTACCATTTTTATGTTGATGCTATGATGCACGTTAACAGAGTGAGTAAAATATATCTTTGTCAAAAATTGTGTTAATGACCAATATCATGCCAAGTATGTATTTTAGTGCCAAAATTAATTATTAAAATAGACAAGCTTTCTATTGATCATTGTAACACATTAAAAAACGAATAACGTCCATCATGCCATCCATCAAAATAATAAATACAATACATCAGTTAATAGCCGTTTTCACGAAGGATTATTGCGCTGAGAAGTTTCTCAATGATTCTGAAAGTTTTGAAAAACTACTCATCTTTTACATGCGGTTTTGGCTAGAAATGTCTCTCTTAATTTTGTAATATGTTATTATGAATAAAACATATTGACAAAATTGCGGTTTGGTGGTAATAAGTAAGATAGGTATTGATAGAATCTTCCTGAAACTTTCTGAATCCTCCTGAAACTTTCAGGAAGATTATATCAATACTTATCTTGCTTATTACCCCCAAACTGCAATTTTGTCAACATATTACACAATTATGAGAGACATTTCTAGCCAAAAATGGCATGTAAAAGTTGTGTAGTTTTTCAAAACTTTCAGAATCTTTCAGAAACTTTTTAGCGCAATAATCCGTCGTGAAAACTGCTAATATCTTAAAAACTATACGTTATTACAAATCATCAGATGCTACCTTGCCGCTTGCGTTTTGAATTGCTCTTGAACCACATAAACAGCTTTATACATAACGTTTATTTTTTAACTTAGCTGCTATCGAAACAATCTCTGAACATGTCTGAGTATATTTACCACTTCGTATTTGCCCTGGGACTTTTCCGCTCGTTTGCGAATATCCTTCAACACTAGGGTTTGACGATAATCGCATCAATGTAAACAGCTGGAACGGTACATTTAAAAGCGTAGCAACACACACAATTCAACAACTCGATGAAACAATGGCACATAGGAACATTGCTGAATGCAAAGCAGGAAACATAATTATACACTACATACGGGCAAAGTCGATGCCTATGATCGCTCGTCACTCGGCTTACGCGCACGCCAGTAACAGCCAGGTCACACGAGCGCACGGCCGATGAATGCCGCACCATATATGGCCAAAAACTGTAACTGTAGTACGGTAATATGAGTTTCGTATGACGTGTATGACGTGTATGACGTGTATGACGTGTATGACGTGTATGATGTAACAGTAGAGTGACGCGGTCGCGGATGGTGATGTATGACGTCATTCCTCAGTCCGTTGTCTGTCTCGCTCTCACCCGGGATTTCGAAGGGCATTGCAATGAAAAGAACTGCATATGCCGCAGGGAAATCTCGAATATAGAGCGAGTGGTCTTTGGTTTGTCGCCCAGTTGTCAGGCGATCTGTCATCGTCCCGGTAGTTGGCGTCTTCAAACAGTCGAGAAGTAGGTTTGTCGGTCGTGGTGGTGATGGTCGTTTTCTTGTCTGCGGGGATGTCGGAAGTCGACCAGTTCTCTGTCTGGTAGTCGGCAGTCTGATCTTGTCATTATGGTATGCGTCGTTTGCTAGTCAAAAATATTATAGAAGGGCAGCGTTGATAAGATATGATATCACCTACACAGCGTATCAGAGACCTATAGTGCAATTAGCGTGAAATACCAAATTGCAAAGAATGTTTGCCTTGATGTAAAGCAGCATGCTGTAATTCATTACACGTCGCTTTGAAAATATGCTTAATCAGCAAGCAAGCTAAGCGTCAGAGCTATTAGCTGGGTTACTAGTAGTTAACCTGGGAAAATAGTAAATAAAGCTAATAAAACCACACAAACCCGACATCATTAGATGTCATCATGGTCTAAATCGAATATGTGCTAAGAATACACGAGCAGCTTCAGCGGTATGATACATGTCTTTAAAGGAAACAGTTCACCTTCAACATTAGTTTTAAACTGAGATAGCAGTTTTGTAGCCCGTGTTGGGAAACCCCTATCTGCAAGTTTCCTTGACTGTAAAGAATCTCCAGCCGAATATATTTGAGTTTTTGGCGAAGGAATGCGGTGCTAGCGAAAGAATGTTGTCCTGGTTCTAGCCCGGACAGAGGCTATACCATCAGCCAATCAGCTTGCAGCTGGTGCTAGCAAGCGAATCGCCGGCCGCCGGTTGGCACATCTCCAATGCGAGTCTATCTTTACGCGACTACTTTCGAATCTGATTTGCTGAACCATTTTTTACATTCGCGTGACGTCAAGACTCTGACTCAGAGAGTATGCATATAGTTTTGATACACAATACAAATTTACGGCCTTCTGTCCTGAATCGGCGCGATATAAGGCCATTTTTGACAATATAAAAATAAATTGTATTAAAAAATATAATCAAATCGTGTTGGGTACAAATTTACAAGGTGAACTATTTCCTTTAAAGTTAGAGACCTACCTTACCGCTATTTGAGTGATCACTAGAGCCCTTCATGGGACACATTTCAGCCCCCATCCCATTCCATCCCATGCCGGGCCATTCAGCCAGACCCAAACCCGTTCCAATCCCAATTCATAATTAATGGAGCTCCCATTCCCACCTGTTTCAGCATATTTCACTTTTTTAGTGCCAAAAAATGATATGGCCCGTCTTAAACCCATTCCAACCCGTTACATTTCCAAAGATTGCCCCATTCCCACCCATTTCCATTGCCATTCCATGAAGGGCTCTAGTGATCACCTGTACACACTCATTACTATCTGTCTCACAGCCCTGTCAAGAGTGTGACCCTAACATGACACCATACACCCTCCTGCAACCCACCACTGTCACCCCCTGTCTACCAGTATCTCACTGTCAGCCCCTTCACCAAGTCACACCTCCACACCCACAACGAAGTCCACTTGTCAAGACGTCACATCCTCACTGCCGGAGCGCACCAACCTCACGCCTCCACTTCTGAACCCCGACTGAAGTCCCGCGCCGACCGGTCTCACTACCAGGGTTGCCAACCTTCTTAGAAAACAAAATCATCAGTTTGCAGCCCAAAAGTCCTCAGAAATCCTCAGTCAGACCGAAAATCCTTAGAAACTGAGGGATATCTTCAGTGTTGGCAACACTACTCACCGCGTGCAGCTTTCTCTCTCTGACCACGACCGACTTTTGCGGCCATGGTTGACATTCCTTTTAAAAGGTTGGATTATTTTCGAAGAAATTTACTCCTGGGGGTGGGAGGGGTATTGGTAAAAAACACCGAATTTTGACCAAACAGCGTAAACACATTTCGAGCTACTCTACATTTTAGCATACATGTTAAAAGTAAAGGTGTAAGTTATCTTGCAAATAACATACCACTGTGGGCCTTCTTCGCTTGGTTTATCAGATGGCTTTAATAGTTAGGTCCAAACACAAGTTTGGAAATGTTGGTAAAATATTTCCCAAGAATGCAGATATTTTTGTCTGGTAGAATAACGTTAACATTAGGTTTGTGTTGAGATACACGTCATACGCCATGTTTGTATTGATACCGGTCTTCGGAGGCGAGATGGTATTTTGTTTGTCTCAATATCTGAAAAACGTTAGCTGTATTTATACACAAAAATATTATTGATGTTCACGAGAATCTAAGATATTTGTTTTATTATTTGTATTGCACCCGACCACGTCTGACCACGATCGTTGTGAACAGGAACTGCAAGTATGTGCATTTAAGCACAGAGCTCTACATATGTTTGAGGTCTGTGATATTATATATATATATGTCTGTGATTTAAGATATCCCAACTGCCCCCCCCCCCCCTCCAACACACAGACTGTTGAAACATCACTGATGTCTATATGGCTGTATGCTCGTTCGTCGTTAGAGATGATAGATAAAGAAAATATCGACGAATGCCCTGTTTATTAGCTGCATTAAAGGGAATGTTTCACCTTTCTGAAATTTGTCAAATATACACTGGCTGTAGTCGAAAATATGAAGAAAGTGCTGCTGAAAACGATGGTAATATTTTTTCTCTCGAAAGGTCATTTAACTTTATACAAATTAAGTTTTTAAATTTGGGATTATGTCATTATTGTGATATAAAGAGTTATAGAGAAAACCTCTACGCTGCCTAACATCGTTTCAGACAATTCTGGCGACTTTAATACAAACATTCTGGAACTGTGTCTTCTCCCGCGCAGAACACAATGACGAGTTCGAAACATTGCGGTAGCTCAATATTTATTTTAAAAAAGCAATCAATCCTTAACTGAGACTTCAAACAACGTGAACAACTTCAACTTGGACCGTAACCTAACGCGTTGGCCGTTGTTTACATCGTGCTCGCCAAGGTTCGAGAAATACAGGTCGTCTGACTTCCAGGGCCAACAATCTTGAAGTGGCTGTCAGCCAATCAGCGACGGCACTACTACAGATCCCATTTTGCAAATTCAAAATTCAATTGCTTAAAACCGGTGGAAAACGGTCTTGTGGAAAATTACCACAATAATGTAAATATTTCAATAACGGCGAAAGATAATGGCTATCTCAGTTCAAAACCAATACAAAGGTGCAATTTTCCCTTTAAGGTAGACGTGTTGTGTAGTCCATTTTTCGTAACATTTTCACTCCGTGGCTGATGATTTTGATACATGGCATCGGCAGCTTCCGCTATACTTCCAAGCGAAACGCTTGGAGCTCATACATTGCATTATTTTATCCAGTGTCCACATTCATAATATTTGACTTTGTGGTACCTGCAGCACACAGGACACCTAGCTGACGACTTTGTCTTCATGCTGTGTTAGTAAGTACGCTGTTATTAGTATTGTTCTATGTAATGTCGTCTCTATCGACCTGGTGTAGGGCGTGCCGTGAAGTGCTTCGTGTCTTCGCTGAATGGTTGCGGACATGTGATAATGAGTTTATTTCTTCTGCCGCTGAAACTGTCGCGTGTTCTCGTCTATACCGCCTTACATGCTCTTCGAAAGTCATTGAACTGAACGACGGATTCTATATTACTTTTTATACCATGTTATCTCTGAAAACCATTGATGTCCTGACCTATGTAGGAAAACGTTTCACATAGGAATACTTTGAAACGTCCCTAATTGATGTTTTGTTATATATTACAAAGGAATATGACTGCATATCAATTGATTTAATAGAAACGAATTTAATCGGTCGACTTTAACTCTTATTTGCAAATCATGCGAGTTATAACTTAAACCTGCCCTTGCACTTGGAACATTTCATGTCAAGTTTACACGATTTCACAAGACACTATTTTACAACATTGTGTATGTTTGCTGAGTGCCCAAACCATTGACTCCCAAATTTTAGGATTGAAGATCACCAAGTTGTCCAGTTATGGACTCTACAAACACGTATTGCCATCTGTTCTTTAGTCTTAAATCTACTTCATTTTACCATTTTTATGTTGATGCTATGATGCACGTTAACAGAGTGAATAAAATATATCTTTGTCAAAAATTGTGTTAATGACCAATACCATGCCAAGTATGTATTTTAGTGCCCAAATTAATTATTAAAATAGACAAGCTTTCTATTGATCATTGTAACACATTAAAAAAAAACGAATAACGTCCATCATGCCATCCATCAAAATAATAAATACAATGCATCAGTTAATAGCCGTTTTCACGAAGGATTATTGCGCTGAGAAGTTTCTCAATGATTCTGAAAGTTTCGAAAAACTACTCATCTTTTACATGCGGTTTTTGGCTAGAAATGTCTCTCTTAATTTTGTAATATGTAATTATGAATAAAATATATTGACAAAATTGCGGTTTGGTGGTAATAAGTAAGATAAGTATTGATAAAATCTTCCCGAAACTTTCTGAATCCTCCTGAAACTTTCAGGAAGATTATATCAATACTTATCTTGCTTATTACCCCCAAACCGCAATTTTGTCAACATATTACACAATTATGAGAGACATTTCTAGCCAAAAATGGCATGTAAAAGTTGTGTAGTTTTTCAAAACTTTCGGAATATTTCAGAAACTTTTCAGCGCAATAATCCGTCGTGAAAACTGCTAATATCTTAAAAACTATACGTTATTACAAATCATCAGATGCTACCTTGCCGCTTGCGTTTTGAATTGCTCTTGAACCACATAAACAGCTTTATACATAACGTTTATTTTTTAACTTAGCTGCTATCGAAACAATCTCTGAACATGTCTGAGTATATTTACCACTTCGTATTTTCCCTGGAACTTTTCCGCTCGTTTGCGAATATCCTTCAACACTAGGGTTTGACGATAATCGCATCAATGTAAACAGCTGGAACGGTACATTTAAAAGCGTAGCAACACACACAATTCAACAACTCGATGAAACAATGGCACATAGGAACATTGCTGAATACAAAGCAGGAAACATAATTATACACTACATACGGGCAAAGTCGATGCCTATGATCGCTCGTCACTCGGCTTACGCGCACGCCAGTAACAGCCAGGTCACACGAGCGCACGGCCGATGAATGCCGCACCATATATGGCCAAAAACTGTAACTGTAGTACGGTAATATGAGTTTCGTATGACGTGTATGACGTGTATGACGTGTATGACGTGTATGACGTGTATGATGTAACAGTAGAGTGACGCGGTCGCGGATGGTGATGTATGACGTCATTCCTCAGTCCGTTGTCTGTCTCGCTCTCATCCGGGATTTCGAAGGGCATTGCAATGAAAAGAACTGCATATGCCGCAGGGAAATCTCGAATATAGAGCGAGTGGTCTTTGGTTTGTCGTCCAGTTGTCAGGCGATCTGTCATCGTCCCGGTAGTTGGCGTCTTCAAACAGTCGAGAAGTAGGTTTGTCGGTCGTGGTGGTGATGGTCGTTTTCTTGTCTGCGGGGATGTCGGAAGTCGACCAGTTCTCTGTCTGGTAGTCGGCAGTCTGATCTTGTCATTATGGTATGCGTCGTTTGCTAGTCAAAAATATTATAGAAGGGCAGCGTTGATAAGATATGATATCACCTACACAGCGTATCAGAGACCTATAGTGCAATTAGCGTGAAATACCAAATTGCAAAGAATGTTTGCCTTGATGTAAAGCAGCATGCTGTAATTCATTACACGTCGCTTTGAAAATATGCTTATATCAGCAAGCAAGCTAAGCGTCAGAGCTATTAGCTGGGTTACTAGTAGTTAACCTGGGAAAATAATAAATAAAGCTAATAAAACCACACAAACCCGACATCATTAGATGTCAGCATGGTCTAAATCGAATATGTGCTAAGAATACACGAGCAGCTTCAGCGGTATGATACATGTCTTTAAAGGAAACGGTTCACCTTCAACATTAGTTTTAAACTGAGATAGCAGTTTTGTAGCCCGTGTTGGGAAACCCCTATCTGTAAGTTTCCTTGACTGTAAAGAATCTCCAGCCGAATATATTTGAGTTTTTGGCGAAGGAATGCGGTGCTAGCGAAAGAATGTTGTACTGGTTCTAGCCCGGACAGAGGCTATACCATCAGCCAATCAGCTTGCAGCTGGTGCTAGCAAGCGAATCGCCGGCCGCCGGTTGGCACATCTCCAATGCGAGTCTATCTTTACGCGACTACTTTCGAATCTGATTTGCTGAACCATTTTTTACATTCGCGTGACGTCAAGACTCTGACTCAGAGAGTATGCATATAGTTTTGATACACAATACAAATTTGCGGCCTTCTGTCCTGAATCGGCGCGATATAAGGCCATTTTTGACAATATAAAAAGAAATTGTATTAAAAAATATAATCAAATCGTGTTGGGTAAAAATTTACAAGGTGAACTATTTCCTTTAAAGTTAGAGACCTACCTTACCGCTATTTGAGTGATCACTAGAGCCCTTCATGGGACACATTTCAGCCCCCATCCCATTCCATCCCATGCCGGGCCATTCAGCCAGACCCAAACCCGTTCCAATCCCAATTCATAATTAATGGAGCTCCCATTCCCACCTGTTTCAGCATATTTCACTTTTTTAGTGCCAAAAAATGATATGGCCCGTCTTAAACCCATTCCAACCCGTTACATTTCCAAAAGATTGCCCCATTCCCACCCATTTCCATTGCCATTCCATGAAGGGCTCTAGTGATCACCTGTAAACACTCATTACTATCTGTCTCACAGCCCTGTCAAGAGTGTGACCCTAACATGACACCATACACCCTCCTGCAACCCACCACTGTCACCCCCTGTCTACCAGTATCTCACTGTCAGCCCCTTCACCAAGTCACACCTCCACACCCACCACGAAGTCCACTTGTCAAGACGTCACATCCTCACTGCCGGAGCGCACCAACCTCACGCCTCCACTTCTGAACCCCGACTGAAGTCCCGCGCCGACCGGTCTCACTACCAGGGTTGCCAACCTTCTTAGAAAACAAAATCATCAGTTTGCAGCCCAAAAGTCCTCAGAAATCCTCAGTCAGACCGAAAATCCTTAGAAACTGAGGAAAGTCCTCAGTGTTGGCAACACTACTCACCGCGTGCAGCTTTCTCTCTCTGACCACGACCGACTTTTGCGGCCATGGTTGACATTCCTTTTAAAAGGTTGGATTATTTTCGAAGAAATTTACTCCTGGGGGTGGGAGGGGTATTGGTAAAAAACACCGAATTTTGACCAAACAGCGTAAACACATTTCGAGCTACTCTACATTTTAGCATACATGTTAAAAGTAAAGGTGTAAGTTATCTTGCAAATAACATACCACTGTGGGCCTTCTTCGCATGGTTTATCACATGGCTTTAATAGTTAGGTCCAAACACAAGTTTGGAATTGTTGGTAAAATATTTCCCAAGAATGCAGATATTTTTGTCTGGTAGAATAACGTTAACATTAGGTTTGTGTTGAGATACACGTCATACGCCATGTTTGTATTGATACCGGTCTTCGGAGGCGAGATGGTATTTTGTTTGTCTCAATATCTGAAAAACGTTAGCTGTATTTATACACAAAAATATTATTGATGTTCTCGAGAATCTAAGATATTTGTTTTATTATTTGTATTGCACCCGACCACGTCTGACCACGATCGTTGTGAACAGGAACTGCAAGTATGTGCATTTAAGCACAGAGCTCTACATATGTTTGAGGTCTGTGATATTATATATATATATGTCTGTGATTTAAGATATCCCAACTGCCCCCCCCCCCCCTCCAACACACAGACTGTTGAAACATCACTGATGTCTATATGGCTGTATGCTCGTTCGTCGTTAGAGATGATAGATAAAGAAAATATCGATGGATGCCTTGTTTATTAGCTGCATTAAAGGGAATGTTTCACCTTTCTGAAATTTGTCAAATATACGCTGGCTGTAGTCGAAAATATGAAGAAAGTGCTGCTGAAAACGATGGTAATATTTTTTCTCTCGAAAGGTCATTTAACTTTATACAATTTAAGTTTTTAAATTTGGGATTATGTCATTATTGTGATATAGAGAGTTATAGAGAAAACCTCTACGCTGCCTAACATCGTTTCAGACAATTCTGGCGACTTTAATACACACATTCTGGAACTGTGTCTTCTCCCGCGCAGAACACAATGACGAGTTCGAAACATTGCGGTAGCTCAATATTTATTTAAAAAAAGCAATCAATCCTTAACTGAGACTTCAAACAACGTGAACAACTTCAACTTGGACCGTAACCTAACGCGTTCGCCGTTGTTTACATCGTGCTCGCCAAGGTTCGAGAAATACAGGTCGTCTGACTTCCAGGGCCAACAATCTTGAAGTGGCTGTCAGCCAATCAGCGACCACAGATCCCATTTTGCAAATTCAAAATTTAATGGCTTAAAACCGGATAAGTTTTGTGGAAAATTACCACAATAATTTAGATATTTCAATAACGGCGAAAGATAATGGCTATCTCAGTTCAAAACCAATACAAAGGTGCAATTTTCCCTTTAAGGTAGAAGTGTTGTGTAGTCCATTTTTCGTAACATTTTCACTCCGTGGCTGATGATTTTGATACATGGCATCGGCAGCTTCCGCTATACTTCCAAGCGATACGCTTGGAGCTCATACATTGCATTATTTTATCCAGTGTCCACATTCATAATATTTGACTTTGTGGTACCTGCAGCACACAGGACACCTAGCTGACGACTTTGTCTTCATGCTGTGTTACTAAGTACGCTGTTATTAGTATTGTTCTATGTAATGTCGTCTCTATCGACCTGGTGCAGGGCGTGCCGTGAAGTGCTTCGTGTCTTCGCTGAATGGTTGCGGACATGTGAGAATGAGTTATTTCTTCTGCCGCTGAAACTGTCCCGCGTTCTCGTCTATACCGCCTTACATGCTCTTCGAAAGTCATTGATCTGAACGACGGATTCTATATTACTTTATATACCATGTTATCTCTGAAAATCATTGATGTCTTGACCTATGTAGGAAAACGTTTCACATAGGAATACTTTGAAACGTCCCGAATTGATGTTTTGTTATATATTACAAAGGAATATGACTGCATATCAATTGATTTAATAGAAACGAATTTAATCGGTCGACTTTAACTCTTATTTGCAAATCATGCGAGTTATAACTTAAACCTGCCCTTGCACTTGGAACATTTCATGTCAAGTTTACACGATTTCACAAGACACTATTTTACAACATTGTGTATGTTTGCTGAGTGCCCAAACCATTGACCCCCAAATTTTAGGATTGAAGATCACCAAGTTGTTTAGTTATGGACTCTAACACGTATTGTCAACTGTTCTCTAGTCTTAAATCTACTTCATTTTACCATTTTTATGTTAATGCTATGATGCACGTTAACAGAGTGAATAAAATATATCTTTGTCAAACATTGTGTTAATGACCAATAGCATGCCAAGTATGTATTTTAGTGCCCAAATTAATTATTAAAATAGACAAGCTTTCTATTGATCATTGTAACACATTAAAAAAAAGAATAACGTCTATCATGCCATCCATCAAAATAATAAATACAATACATCAGTTAATAGCCGTTTTCACGAAGGATTATTGCGCTGAGAAGTTTCTCAAAGATTCTGAAAGTTTTGAAAAACTACACATCTTTTACATGCGGTTTTTGGCTAGAAATGTCTCTCTTAATTTTGTAATATGTTATTATGAATACAATATATTGACAAAATTGCGGTTTAGTGGTAATAAGTAAGATAAGTATTGATAGAATCTTCCTGAAACTTTCTGAATCATCCTGAAACTTTCCGGAAGATTATATCAATACTTATCTTGCTTATTACCACCAAACCGCAATTTTGTCAACATATTACACAATTATGAGAGACATTTCTAGCCAAAAATGGCATGTAAAAGTTGTGTAGTTTTTCAAAACTTTCAGCATCTTTCAGAAACTTTTCAGCGCAATAATCTGTCGTGAAAACTGCTAATACCTTAAAAACTATACGTTATTACAAATCATCAGATGCTACCTTGCGCTTTGTATTGCCCTTGAACCATAGAAACAGCTTTATACATAACGTTTATTTTTAACTTAGCTGCTATCGAAACAATCTCTGAACATGTCTGAGTATATTTACCACTTTGTATTTGCCCTGGGACTTTTCCGCTCGTTTGCGAATATCCTTCAACACTAGGGTTTGACGATAATCGTATCAATCTAAACAGCAGGAACGGTACATTTAAAAGCGTAGCAACACACACAATTCAACAACTCGATGAAACAATGGCACATAGAAACATTGCTGAATACAAAGCAGGAACCATAATTATATCTTACATACGGACAAAGTCGATGCCTATGATCGCTCGTCACTCGGCTTACGCGCACGCCAGTAACAGCCAGGTCACACGAGCGCACGGCCGATGAATGCCGCACCATATATGGCCAAAAACTGTAACTGTAGTACGGTAATATGAGTTTCGTATGACGTGTATGACGTGTATACGTGTATACGTGTATGACGTGTATGACGTGTATGACGTGTATGACGTGTATGACGTGTATGACGTAACAATAGAGTGACGCGGTCGCGGATGTTGATGTATGACGTCATTCCTCAGTCCGTTGTCTGTCTAGCTCTCATCCGGGATTTCGAAGGGCATTGCAATGAAAAGAACTGCATATGCCGCAGGGAAATCTCGAATATAGAGCGAGTGGTCTTTGGTTTGTCGTCCAGTTGTCAGGCGATCTGTCATCGTCCCGGTAGTTGGCGTCTTCAAACAGTCGAGAAGTAAGCTTGTCGGTCGTGGTGGTGATAGTCGTTTTCTTGTCTGCGGGGATGTCTGAAGTCGACCAGTTCTGTCTGGTAGTCGGCAGTCTGAGCTTGTCATTATGGTATGCGTCGTTTGCTAGTCAAAAAATACACAGAAGGGCAGCGTTGATAAGATATGATATCACCTACACAGCGTATCAAAGACCAAAAGTAAGTTTGTCGTCGAGTGCAATTAGCGTGAACTAACAAAATCGCAAAGAATGTTTGCCTTGATTTAAAGCAGCATGCTGAAATTCATTGCATGTCGCTTTGGAAATGTTCTTACGTCAGCAAGCAAGCTAAGTGTCAGAGCTATTAGCTGGCCTACTATTAGTTAACCTGGGAAAATAATAAATAAAGCTAATAAAACCATACAAGCTTGACATCAGATGTCAGCATGGTCTAAATATAATATTTGCTAAGAATAAACGAGCAGCTTCAGCGGTATGATAAATATCTTTAAAGCTGTAGAGACCTGCCTTACCGATATATGAGTGATCACCTGTAAACACTCATTACTATCTGTCTCACAGCCCTGTCAAGATTGTGACCCTAACATGACACCATACACCCTCCTGTAACACACCACTGTCACCCCCTGTCTACCAGTACCTCACTGTCAACCCCGTCACCAAGTCACACCTCCACACCCACCACGAAGTCCACTTGTCAAGACGTCACATCCTCACTGCCGGAGCGCACCACCCTCACGGCTCCACTTCTGAACCCCGACTGAAGTCCCGCTCCGACCCGTCTCACCCTGGTCTCACCGCCAGGGTTGCCAAAGCAAAATCAGCAGCCCAAAAGTCCTCAGAAATCCTCAGTCAGGCCGAAAATCCTTAGAAACTGAGGAAAGTCCTCAGTGTTGGCAACACTACTCACCGCGTGCAGCTCTCTCTCTCTGACCACGACCGACTTTTGTGGCCATTGTTCACATTCCTATTAAAAGGTTGGATTATTTTCGAAGAAATTTACTCCTGTGGGGTAATATTGGTAAAAAACACAGAATTTTGACCAAACAGCGTAAAGATATTTCGAGTTACTCCACATTTTAGCATACATGTTAAAAGTAAAGGTGTAAGTTATCTTGCAAATAAAATACCACTGTGGGCCTTCTTCGCATGGTTTATCAGATGGCTTTAATAGTTAGGTCCAAACACAAGTTTGGAATTGTTTGTAAAATATTTCCCAAGAATCCAGATATTTTTATCTGGTAGAATAACTTTAACATTAGGTTTGTGTTGAGATAGACGTCATACGCCATGTTTGTATTGATACCGGTCTTCGGAGGCGAGATGGTCTTTTGTTTGTCTCAATATGTGAAATTTTCGAGAATCTAAGATATTTGTTTTATTATTTTGATTGCCCCCGCCCACGTCTGACCACGATCGTTGTCAACAGGAACTGCATGTATGTTTATTTAAGCACTTGGAGCTCTACATATCTTTAAGGTCTGTGATATGTAGAGGTCTGTGATTTAAGATATCCCAGCTGCCCCCTCCCCCACAACACACATACTGTTGAAACATTACTGATGTCTATATGGCTGTATGCTCGTTTGTCGTTAGAGATTATAGATAAAGAAAATATTGATGCATGCCTTGTTTATTATCTGCATTGACCTTCGCCCCGCTGGGGTCGGCAGCCGAACGCGCCCCGCGGGGGTAAATATTCCCCCTCGGTATCTTCCGAACCAATGACCGCAGCGGGACGCGCACGGCGGTGATAGAAAGCTTTCAAGGGGACAAATATAATGCATTCCCGAAATGCTTAAAATAAGGTCACATGTCAGGTGACAATCAGGTCAAAGGTCAAACTTGAGGTATTTGAGTTTTTGAGCCATACTTTCCATTCAAAGCCTTAGATTGCGACTATTATTCCACACGGTGCTCTCAAAGGTATAATACATTTCCTGTGTAAGCGAAAGTAAAATTGTAAGCAAAGGTCAAGGTCAGGTCACAAAAGGTCACAGGTCTACGAAAGCTATGCGACACATATTGTATGGGTTATTTTACACGTATAATTCGATAGTAGCAGCCATTTTCACAACCTGACTCCATATAATTGCCCTCAGGTGAAGGTCAGGTCACAAGTTGACCTGCGCCTGGCCTGGCGCAGGTCACGGACGTGCGACGGTGCGCGGGAGGCTTACGCCTCATCCTTACCCGTTCGAGTGATTGTGCCTGATTCCAAGATGCGAGTGAAGTGAGTGCAAGTGACGAGAGAAGTTTTCGCAGTGACTATACATATGAACAATAGTATGTGAGTCAGAAAAAAAGTAATTACAAGACTAAAACTTGCATTGTTTTAACCGTACTTGCTACTTTTAATGGTGATCACTTGGACCAGTGCTGGCCAATACCGCAAGTTTATCAGGTCATTGTTTTGGATCTTTAACCAACTACCAATCGCAAAGTCTTTTAATGTCAGCAAGTTTTCAACAAACGCACGCAACTTTAACGGCAAACTCGACCGAGTGCACACGGGGAGCCGCCTACCCTCGCGCCGGAGACGCAGCCATCGCCCGAGGCATCGAGACCGGCAGATGCCTGACCGGCCCGGCCAGGCCGGTGACCACTGCAGTGACGTCACTGACCGCGCGGTCGTCTGTACCGAGATGACCTTGGCCGGGTTACAGCATTGTGGTCACGTGATGGAGGTGGCCCAGTGCTGGCGTGGTGGCGAATGGTGGACACTGGACGGACACTGGACGCATAGCTGAAAGTTTGCTGAAAGTGTGATTTTGCGATAGTTTCTTGTCAGTGTGTTCGAGCATGATGTGTATGTGTGTAAGTCAGGGGCGGATCCAGGATTTTTTAATCCAGTACAAAAAAAAATGCAGCAGGGCATAGGGGCGCATTTTTTTTTCCGGAGAACAGGGGCGCATTTTTTTCTCGGGAAAATGGGGCGCCGTTTCCTCAAACATGCACAGGGGCGGATCTAGGATGTTTTCCCCGAATGGGGTGGGACCGAGGGGGCGGCATTTTCGCCGTCAAAGGGGACTTCATAGGCCTGGAGGGGCGTTAAATGTTAATTAACCCTCGCCCTACGGGAGTTCTTTTTCTTCACCTTCGCCCTACTGGGGGGGGGGGGGGGGGGGGGGGGTCCTAAAAAGACCCCTATGTTAACTTCCAAACCAATCAAGATAGAGCAACGCGGTAAGAACCAACATGTTGCCCGTCATGTTTGGAATCTAACGGAATGCAATTTTTAGGTTTCTAGTCAAGGAGTGACTTTCCAGGTCAAGTGAATGACCTCGATCGACCACGTCCAGAACAGCGATTTTGCTGTGAGAAAACCTCAAAATTAGAAATGAATAAATGTAAATAAAAAGGCATGTTACTAGACCAGTCTTGGCTCATAAATACAGAAAAGGTAATTATGTATTCGTATCTGGTCAAAACAAGTCAAAAAAAGTTATTAAAAAAATGACATCATGAGTTTTTTACACTTAGGGAGATTTCACTCAGTCAAAATAGAGATATTGCTTTAAAATTTGGTTTGAGTATTGTCCATACACAGTTATCTCACATATATTTCTTGTTTTTAACATCCTTGAAAAAAATTATTTTGTGGTGATTTTTTCCCCCACAAATCAGTTTTTGTTAGTTGTAAGGGTAAAAAAACAAAACTTTGAAACTCCGAATTTGCCATTTCAAAGAAAATTACATTTTATATCATTGCTGAATTTTGTTTGCAATTTGCCATGAAAATATCATTATCTCCGAAATGTCTCTACCAGTTTCCATGAAATTTTCACAGCATACGTATAATTGTTGTAAACTCAGCAACTGAAAGTTTCAGCAAGATGCTCCGCATGTGTAACAAGTTAGGCAAAAAAAAAACTCAGGGGGAGGGGGGGGGGGGGGGGGGGGGGTCGTGTTAGGATCTCCCGTAGGGCGAGGGTTAATAACATACATTTTCCATATATTTTTTTTTAAATTCTCTTACGCTTACTCATTTGCTTTGTCTAATACATCAGTTAATAGTCGTTTTCACGAGGGATTATTGCGCTGAGAAGTTTCTCAAAGATTCTGAAAGTTTTGAAAAACTACACATCTTTTACATGCGGTTTTTGGCTAGAAATGTCTCTCTTAATTTTGTAATATGTTATTATGAATAAAATATATTGACAAAATTGCGGTTTAGTGGTAATAAGTAAGATAAGTATTGATAGAATCTTCCTGAAACTTTCTGAATCATCCTGAAACTTTCAGAAAGATTATATCAATACTTATCTTGCTTATTACCACCAAACCGCAATTTTTTCAACATATTACACAATTATGAGAGACATTTCTAGCCAAAAATGGCATGTAAAAGTTGTGTAGTTTTTAAAAACTTTCAGAATCTTTCAGACACTTTTCAGCGCAATAATCCGTCGTGAAAACTGCTAGTATCTTAAAAACTATACGTTATTACAAATTATCAGATGCTACCTTGCGTTTTGTAATGCCCTTGAACCATCGAAACAGCTTTATACATAACGTTTATTTTTTATCTTAGCTGCTATCGAAACAATCTCTGAACATGTCTGAGTATATTTACCACTTCGTATTTGCCCTGGGACTTTTCCGCTCGTTTGCGAATATCCTTCAACACTAGGGTTTGACGATAATCGTATCAATCTAAACAGCTGGAACGGTACATTTAAAAGCGTAGCAACACACACAATTAAACAACTCGATGAAACAATGGCACATAGGAACATTGCTGAATACAAAGCAGGAACCATAATTATACATTACATACGGACAAAGTCGATGCCTCTGATCGCTCGTCACTCGGCTTACGCGCACGCCAGTAACAGCCAGGTCACACGAGCGCACGGCCGATGAATGCCGCACCATATATGGCCAGAAACTGTAACTGTAGTACGGTAATATGAGTTTCGTATGACGTGTATGACGTGTATGACGTGTATGACGTGTATGACGTGTATGACGTGTATGACGTGTATGACGTAACAGTAGAGCGACGCGGTCGCGGATGGTGATGTATGACGTCATTCCTCAGTCCGTTGTCTGTCTCGCTCTCATCCGGGATTTCGAAGGGCATTGCAATGAAAAGAACTGCATATGCCGCAGGGAAATCTCGAATATAGAGCGAGTGGTCTTTGGTTTGTCGTCCAGTTGTCAGGCGATCTGTTATCGTCCCGGTAGTTGGCGTCTTCAAATAGTCAAGAAGTAAGTTTGTCGGTCGTGGTGGTGATAGTCGTTTTCTTGTCTGCGGGGATGTCAGAAGTCGACCAGTTCTCTGTCTGGTAGTCGGCAGTCTGAGCTTGTCATTATGGTATGCGTCGTTTGCTAGTCAAAAATAATATAGAAGGGCAGCGTTGATAAGATATGATATCACCTACACAGCGTATCAAAGACCTATAGTGCAATTAGCGTGAAATACCAAATTGCAAAGAATGTTTGCGTTGATGTAAAGCAGCATGCTGAAATTCATTGCATGTCGCTTTACAAACATTTTTACATCAGCAAGCAAGCTAAGTGCCAGAGGTATTAGCTGGGTTACTGTTAGTTAAGCTGGGAAAATAATAAATAAAGCTAATAAAACTATACAAGCTTGACATCATCAGATGTCAGCATGGTCTAAATCGAATATGTGCTAAGAATAAACGAGCAGCTTCAGCGGTATGATAAATATCTTTAAAGCTGTAGAGACCTACTTTACCGATATATGAGTAATCACCTGTAAACACTAATTACTACTATCTGTCTCACAGCCCTGTCAACAGTTTGACACTAACATGACACCATACACCCTCCTGTAACCCACCACTGTCACTTCCTGTTTACCAGTACCTCACTGTCAGCCCCTTCACCAAGTCACACCTCCACACCCACCACCAAGTCCACTTGTCAAGACATCACATCCTCACTGCCGGAGCGCACCACCCTCACGGCTCCACTTCTGAAACCGGACTGAAGTCCCGCTCCGACCCGCCTCACCGCCAGGGCTGCCGACCTTCTTAGACAAAATCCTCAGTTCGCTGCCCAAAAGTCCTCAGAAATCCTCAGTCAGACCGAAAATCCTCTGAAACTGAGGGTAATTATCAGTGTTGGCAACACTGAGAATTACCCACCGCGTACAGCTCTCTCCCTGACCACGACCGACTTTTGCGGCCATTGTTCACATTCCTATTAAAAGGTTGGATTCAAGGGCACCGCCACCTTCCAAAAGTTAGAGGGAACAGAAACATTCTGAAGTCGATTCTTTTCATGCAAAGCGTAATGTTAAAATCCGAAAATATTGGGGGGGGGGACACGTTTCCCCAGTCCCGCCTGTGATCGAGCCTCTGGTTGGATTATTTTCGAAGTAATTTACTCCTGGGAGGGAGGGGGGGGGGGGGGGGGGGGGTAAATTCGTAAAAAAACACAGAAGTTTGACCAAACAGCGTAAATACATTTCGAGTTACTTACATTTTTGCAGAAATGTTAAACGTAGAGGTGTAAGTTATCTTGAACATAAGCTACCACTGTGGGCCTTCTTCACATGGTTTATCAGATGGGTTTAATAGTTAGACCCAAACATAAGTTTGGAAGTGTTGGTAAAATATTTCCAAAGATTCTATTTTTCTCTGGTAGAATAGCGAAACATTAGGTTTGTGTTGAGATACAGTCCTTGATTGTTTTGATACCGGTTTTCGGAGGCGAGATGTTCTTTTGTTTGTCTCAATATGCGAAAAACGTGATTGCACCCGACCACGTCTGACCACGATCGTTGTCAACAGCATCTGCATGTATGTGCATTTAAGCACAGACCTCTACATATCTTTGAGGTCTGTGATATGTAGATGTCTGTGATTTGAGTTATCCTTGCTGCCCCGCCCCCCTCCCCCCACAACACACAGACTGTTGAAATATCACTGATGTCTATATGGCTGTATGCTCGTTCGTCGTTAGAGAACTACGCTGCCTTACATATGGCTCATCGATAAAGAAAATATCGATGCATGCCTTGTTTATTAGCTGAATTAAAGGAAATAGTTCACCTTCAACATGGGTTTTGAACTGAAATATCAGTTTTGTAGCCCGTGTTGAGAAATCCTTATCTGGAACTTTTCTTGGCTGAGAAGACTCTCCAGCCGAAGATATTTGACTTTTTGGCGAAGGAATACGGCCCATATATGATGTACCGTACCGTCTGAAAGAGCCAGCACTGCCATGGAGCATGCGCAGACCAATAACGCACACCATACAATTAATAATTTACGACCTTCTGTCCTGAATTGGCGCGATGTAGGACCATTTTTAAAAAGAAAAAAAGAAACTGTATTAAAAAATATAATAAAATCATGTTCTGAAGAAAACAATTCCGAAGGTGAACTATTTCCTTTAAAGGGCATGTTTCACCTTTCTGAAATTTGTCAAATATACGCTGACTGTAGTCGGAAATATGAAGAAAGTGCTGCTGAAAACGATGGTGATATTTTTCTCTCGAAAAGTCACTTAACTTTATACAAATTAAGTTTTTAAATTTGGGATGATGACGTCATTATTGAGCCAAAAAGAGTTATAGAGAAAACCTCTGCGCTGCCTTACATATGGCCAGTGGCGCACGCAGGATTCCATTTCGGGGGTCAGAGCCCTAAAAGCGGGCCCCCTTGTGAGCGGGCCCCCACCCGTTTTCAGAAAACTTCGCGGATTTCGGTCACTTGTTTTTGAGCGGGCCCCCTACAGCATGGGACCTGAGACATTATAATTTTCTTGTCAATGTCGTGTAAGGTGACTGCGTGTGCTACTGATGTGCGAATTTTAGGTGCGTGTGCTACTGATGTGCGGTACAACTGTCGAGAGTAAATTTGACGAAATGAGGTAAATGACAACAACAAAAATTATATTTTACAGGTTAGGCAGGTTAGGCAGGTAAATGACAACAACAACAATTATATTTTACAGGTTAGGCAGGTTAGGCAGTCCGATCCCCGGTAGTTATGTCATCATCATCATCGTTGGGGTTTTAGTGCGCCTCGACTACGTCATTCGCGCCCACCATCATGTTGCCACAAGTTGCCATAAACCATTTCCTGAAGCAACAATGGATAATGTAAAAAATACGTATCAATATCAAATACGCCCGTATCAAGAATTTGCAAGGATCGGGTCCTGTTGTGACCGGGCCTTCGTTTTGATCGGGCCCTATATCACGTCTTTCCCAGCACCGGGCCCCTGCCTCGATCGGGCCTGACCAAGACCGGCCCCTACCAGAAACGGGCCCGCATCAAGAATATGCAAGGACCGGGCCCTGTTGTGACCTGGCCTTCATCCTGACCGGGCCCATATCACGCCATTGTCAGCACCGGGCCCCTGCCTCGATCAGGCCTGACCAAGACCGGGCCCCTGCCAGAAACGGGCCCGTATCAAGAATATGCAAGGACAGGGCCCTGTTGTGACCGGGCCCAATATCACGCCTTTGCCAGCACCGGGCCCCTGCCTCGATCAGGCCTGACCAAGACCGGGCCCCTACCAGAAACGGGCCCGTATCAAGAATATGCGAGGACCGGGCCCTGTTGTGACCGGGCCCTCGTCCTGACCGGGCCCCATGCCACTTCTTTGCCAGCACCGGGACCCTGCCTCGATCGGAACTGACCAAGACCGAGCCTCTTCCAGAAACGGGCCCGTATCAAGAATATGCAATGACCGGGCCCTGTTGTGACCGGGCCCTCGTTCTGACCGGGCCCCATATCCTGCCTTTGCCAGCACCGGGCCCCTGCCTCGATCGGGCCTGACCAAGACCGGGCCCCTACCAGAAACGGGCCCGCATCAATAATGTTCAAGTACCAGTCTCTCGTTCTGACCGGGCCGCATATCACGCTTTTGCCAGAACCGGGCCCCTGCCTCGATCGGGCCTGACCAAGACCGGGCCCCTACCAAGACCGGGCCCCTACCAGAAACGGGCCCCTCATATTTTTTTTTTTGGGGGGGGGGGGGGGTCAGCTGACCCCTTTGACCCCCCTGCGTGCGCCACTGCATATGGCACAATCGTTTCAGACAATTCTGGCGACTTAAATACAAACATTGTGGTACCTTGTCTTCTCCCGCACAGAACACAATGACGAGTGCGAAACATTGCGGTAGCTCAATATTTATTTAAAAAAAGCAATCAATCCTTAACTGAGACTTCAAACAACGTGAAAAACTTGAACTTGGACCGTAACCTATCGCGTTGGCCGTTGTTTACATCGTGCTCGCCAAGGTTCGAGAAATACAGGTCGTCTGACTTCCAGGGCCAGCAATCTTGAAGTGGCTGTCAGCCAATCAGCGACGACACTACCACAGATCCCATTTTGCAAATGTAAAATTCAATTGCTTAAAAACGGATAAGTTTTGTGGAAAATGACCATAATAATTTAGATATTTCAATAACGGCGAAAGATAATGGCTATCTCAGTTCAAAACCAATACAAAGGTAACAAATTTCCCTAAGGTAGAAGCGTTGTGTAGTCCATTTTTCGTAACATTTTCACTCTGTCGCTGATGATTTTGATAAATGGCATCGGCAGCTTCCGCTATACTTCAAAGCGATACGTTTGGGGCTCATACCTTGCATTATTTCATCCAGTGTCCACATTCATAATATTTCGCTTCGTTAGTGCCTATAGCATACAGGACGCCTAGCTGATGACTTTGTCTTCATGCTGTGTTAGTAAGTACGCTGTTATTAGTATTGTTCTATGTAATGTCGTCTCTATCGACCTGGTGTAGGGTGTGCCGTGAAGTGCTTCGTGTCTTCGCTAAATGGTTGCCGACATGTGAGAATGTGTCCATTTCTTCTGCCACTGGAACTGTCCCGCGTTCTCGTCTATACCGCCTTCCATGCTCTTCGAAAGTCATTGAACTGAACGACGGATTCTATATTACTTTTTATACCATGTTATCTCTGAAAATCATTGATGTCTTGACCTATGTAGGAAAACGTTTCACATAGGAATACTTTGAAACGTCCCTAATTGATGTTTTGTGATATATTACAAAGGAATATGACTGCATATCAATTGATTTAATAGAAACGAATTTAATCGGTCGACTTTAACTCTAATTTGCAAATCATGCGAGTTATAACTTAAACCTGCCCTTGCACTTGGAACATTTCATGTCAAGTTTACACGATTTCACAAGACACTATTTTACAACATTGTGTATGTTTGCTGAGTGCCCAAACCATTGACCCCAAAAATTTAGGATTGAAGTTCACCATGTTGTCCAGTTATGGACTCTAAAAACACGTATTGCCATCTGTTATTTAGTCTTAAATCTACTTCATTTTACCATTTTTATGTTGATGCTATGATGCACGTTAACAGAGTGAATAAAATATATCTTTGTCAAAAATTGTGTTAATGACCAATAGCATGCCAAGTATGTATTTTAGTGCCCAAATTAATTATTAAAATAGACAAGCTTTCTATTGATCATTGTAACACATATTTTTTTTAACTAATAACGTCCATGATGCCATCCATCAAAATAATAAATAAAATACATCAGTTAATAACCGTTTCCACGAAGGATTATTGCGCTGAGAAGTTTCTCAAAGATTCTGAAAGTTTTGCAAAACTACACACCTTTTACATGCGGTTTTTGGCTAGAAATGTCTCTCATAATTTTGTAATATGTTATTATGAATAAAATATATTGGCAAAATTGCGGTTTGGTGGTAATAAGTAAGATAAGTATTGATAGAATCTTCCTGAAACTTTCTGAATCCTCCTGAAACTTTCAGGAAGATTATATCAATACTTATCTTGCTTATTACCACCAAACCGCAATTTTGTCAACATATTACACAATTATGAGAGACATTTCTAGCCAAAAATGGCATGTAAAAGTTGTGTAGTTTTTCAAAACTTTCAGAATCTTTCAGAAACTTTTCAGCGCAATAATCCGTCGTGAAAACTGCTAATATCTTAAAAACTATACGTTATTACAAATCATCAGATGCTACCTTGCCGCTTGAGTTTTGAATTGCCCTTGAACCACAAAAACAGCTTTATACAAAATGTTTATTTTTTACTCAGCTGCTATCGAAACAATCTCTGAACATGTCTGAGTATATTTACCACTTCGTATTTGCCCTGGGACTTTTCCGCTCGGTTGAGAATATGCCTCAACACTAGGGTTTGACGATAATCGTATCAATCTAAACAGCTGGAACGGTACGTTTAAAAGCGTAGCAACACACACAATTCAACAACTCGATGAAACAATGGCACATAGGAACATTGCTGAATACAAAGCAGGAAACATAATTATACATTACATACGGACAAAGTCGATGCCTATGATCGCTCGTCACTCGGCTTACGCGCACGCCGGTAACAGCCAGGTCACACGAGCGCACGGCCGACGAATGCCACACCAGATATGGCCAAAAACTGCAACTGTAGTACGGTAATATGAGTTTCGTATGACGTGTATGACGTGTATGACGTGTATGACGTGTATGACGTGTATGACGTGTATAACGTGTATGACGTGTATGACGTGTAGGACGTAACAGTAGAGTGACGCGGTCGCGGATGGTGATGTATGACGTCATTCCTCAGTCTGTTGTCTGTCTCGCTCTCATCCGGGATTTCGAAGGGCATTGCAATGAAAAGAACTGCATATGCCGCAGGGAAATCTCGAATATAGAGCGAGTGGTCTTTGGTTTGTCGTCCAGTTGTCAGGCGATCTGCCATCGTCCCGGTAGTTGGCGTCTTCAAACAGTCGAGAAGTAAGCTTGTCGGTCGTGGTGGTGATAGTCGTTTTCTTGTCTGCGGGGATGTCGGAAGTCGACTAGTTCGCTGTCTGGTAGTCGGCAGTCTGATCTTGTCATTATGGTATACGTCGTTTGCTAGTCAAAAATAATATAGAAGGGCAGCGTTGATAAGATATGATATCACCTACACAGCGTATCAAAGACCTATAGTGCAATTAGCGTGAAATACCAAATTGCAAAGAATGTTTGCGTTGATGTAAAGCAGCATGCTGAAATTCATTGCATGTCGCTTTACAAACATTTTTACATCAGCAAGCAAGCTAAGTGCCAGAGGTATTAGCTGGGTTACTGTTAGTTAAGCTGGGAAAATAATAAATAAAGCTAATACAACTATACAAGCTTGACATCATCAGATGTCAGCATGGTCTAAATCGAATATGTGCTAAGAATAAACGAGCAGCTTCAGCGGTATGATAAATATCTTTAAAGCTGTAGAGACCTACTTTACCGATATATGAGTGATCACACTAATAACTAATAAAATCACACTAATAACTAATACAAGTAAACACTAATTACTATCTGTCTCACAGCCCTGTCAACAGTTTGACACTAACATGACACCATACACCCTCCTGTAACCCACCACTGTCACCCCCTGTTTACCAGTACCTCACTGTCAGCCCCTTCACCAAGTCACACCTCCACACCCACCACCAAGTCCACTTGTCAAGACATCACATCCTCACTGCCGGAGCGCACCACCCTCACGGCTCCACTTCTGAACCCGGACTGAAGTCTCGCTCCGACCCGCCTCACCGCCAGGGCTGCCGACCTTCTTAGACAAAATCCTCAGTTCGCTGCCCAAAAGTCCTCAGAAATCCTCAGTCAGACCGAAAATCCTCTGAAACTGAGGGTAATTATCAGTGTTGGCAACACTGAGAATTACCCACCGCGTACAGCTCTCTCCCTGACCACGACCGACTTTTGCGGCCATTGTTCACATTCCTATTAAAAGGTTGGATTCAAGGGCACCGCCACCTTCCAAAAGTTAGAGGGAACAGAAACATTCTGAAGTCGATTCTTTTCATGCAAAGCGTAATGTTAAAATCCGAAAATATTGGGGGGGACACGTTTCCCCAGTCCCGCCTGTGATCGAGCCTCTGGTTGGATTATTTTCGAAGTAATTTACTCCTGGGAGGGAGGGGGGGGGGGGGGGGGGTAAATTCGTAAAAAACACAGAAGTTTGACCAAACAGCGTAAATACATTTCGAGTTACTTACATTTTTGCAGAAATGTTAAACGTAGAGGTGTAAGTTATCTTGAACATAAGCTACCACTGTGGGCCTTCTTCACATGGTTTATCAGATGGGTTTAATAGTTAGACCCAAACATAAGTTTGGAAGTGTTGGTAAAATATTTCCAAAGATTCTATTTTTCTCTGGTAGAATAGCGAAACATTAGGTTTGTGTTGAGATACAGTCCTTGATTGTTTTGATACCGGCTTTCGGAGGCGAGATGTTCTTTTGTTTGTTTCAATATGCGAAAAACGTGATTGCACCCGACCACGTCTGACCACGATCGTTGTCAACAGCATCTGCATGTATGTGCATTTAAGCACAGACCTCTACATATCTTTGAGGTCTGTGATATGTAGATGTCTGTGATTTGAGTTATCCTTGCTGCCCCGCCCCCCTCCCCCCACAACACACAGACTGTTGAAACATCACTGATGTCTATATGGCTGTATGCTCGTTCGTCGTTAGAGAACTACGCTGCCTTACATATGGCTCATCGATAAAGAAAATATCGATGCATGCCTTGTTTATTAGCTGAATTAAAGGAAATAGTTCACCTTCAACATGGGTTTTGAACTGAAATATCAGTTTTGTAGCCCGTGTTGAGAAATCCTTATCTGGAACTTTTCTTGGCTGAGAAGACTCTCCAGCCGAAGATATTTGACTTTTTGGCGAAGGAATACGGCCCATATATGATGTACCGTACCGTCTGAAAGAGCCAGCACTGCCATGGAGCGTGCGCAGACCAATAACGCACACCATACAATTAATCATTTACGACCTTCTGTCCTGAATTGGCGCGATGTAGGACCATTTTTAAAAAGAAAAAAAGAAACTGTATTAAAAAATATAATAAAATCATGTTCTGAAGAAAACAATTCCGAAGGTGAACTATTTCCTTTAAAGGGCATGTTTCACCTTTCTGAAATTTGTCAAATATACGCTGACTAGTCGAAAATATGAAGAAAGTGCTGCTGAAAACGATGGTGATATTTTTCTCTCGAAAAGTCACTTAACTTTATACAAATTAAGTTTTTAAATTTGGGATGATGACGTCAATATTGAGCTAAAAAGAGTTATAGAGAAAACCTCTGCGCTGCCTTACATATGGCCAGTGGCGCACGCAGGATTCCATTTCGGGGGGTCAGAGCCCTAAAAGCGGGCCCCCTTGTGAGCGGGCCCCCACCCGTTTTCAGAAAACTTCGCGGATTTCGGTCACTTGTTTTTGAGCGGGCCCCCTACAGCATGGGACCTGAGACATTATAATTTTCTTGTCAATGTCGTGTAAGGTGACTGCGTGTGCTACTGATGTGCGAATTTTAGGTGCGTGTGCTACTGATGTGCAGTACAACTGTCGAGAGTAAATTTGACGAAATGAGGTAAATGACAACAACAAAAATTATATTTTACAGGTTAGGCAGGTTAGGCAGGTAAATGACAACAACAACAATTATATTTTACAGGTTAGGCAGGTTAGACAGTCCGATCCCCGGTAGTTATGTCATCATCATCATCGTTGGGGTTTTAGTGCGCCTCGACTACGTCATTCGCGCCCACCATCATGTTGCCACAAGTTGCCATAAACCATTTCCTGAAGCAACAATGGATAATGTAAAAAATACGTATCAATATCAAATACGCCCGTATCAAGAATTTGCAAGGATCGGGTCCTGTTGTGACCGGGCCTTCGTTTTGATCGGGCCCTATATCACGTCTTTCCCAGCACCGGGCCCCTGCCTCGATCGGGCCTGACCAAGACCGGCCCCTACCAGAAACGGGCCCGCATCAAGAATATGCAAGGACCGGGCCCTGTTGTGACCTGGCCTTCATCCTGACCGGGCCCATATCACGCCATTGTCAGCACCGGGCCCCTGCCTCGATCAGGCCTGACCAAGACCGGGCCCCTGCCAGAAACGGGCCCGTATCAAGAATATGCAAGGACAGGGCCCTGTTGTGACCGGGCCCAATATCACGCCTTTGCCAGCACCGGGCCCCTGCCTCGATCAGGCCTGACCAAGACCGGGCCCCTACCAGAAACGGGCCCGTATCAAGAATATGCGAGGACCGGGCCCTGTTGTGACCGGGCCCTCGTCCTGACCGGGCCCCATGCCACTTCTTTGCCAGCACCGGGACCCTGCCTCGATCGGAACTGACCAAGACCGAGCCTCTTCCAGAAACGGGCCCGTATCAAGAATATGCAATGACCGGGCCCTGTTGTGACCGGGCCCTCGTTCTGACCGGGCCCCATATCCCGCCTTTGCCAGCACCGGGCCCCTGCCTCGATCGGGCCTGACCAAGACCGGGCCCCTACCAGAAACGGGCCCGCATCAATAATGTTCAAGTACCAGTCTCTCGTTCTGACCGGGCCGCATATCACGCTTTTGCCAGAACCGGGCCCCTGCCTCGATCGGGCCTGACCAAGACCGGGCCCCTACCAAGACCGGGCCCCTACCAGAAACGGGCCCCTCATATTTTTTTTTTTTTGGGGGGGGGGGGGGGGGGTCAGCTGACCCCTTTGACCCCCCTGCGTGCGCCACTGCATATGACACAATCGTTTCAGACAATTCTGGCGACTTAAATACAAACATTGTGGTACCTTGTCTTCTCCCGCACAGAACACAATGACGAGTGCGAAACATTGCGGTAGCTCAATATTTATTTTAAAAAAGCAATCAATCCTTAACTGAGACTTCAAACAACGTGAAGAACTTGGACCGTAACCTATCGCGTTGGCCGTTGTTTACATCGTGCTCGCCAAGGTTCGAGAAATACAGGTCGTCTGACTTCCAGGGCCAGCAATCTTGAAGTGGCTGTCAGCCAATCAGCGACGACACTACCACAGATCCCATTTTGCAAATGTAAAATTCAATTGCTTAAAAACGGATAAGTTTTGTGGAAAATGACCATAATAATTTAGATATTTCAATAACGGCGAAAGATAATGGCTATCTCAGTTCAAAACCAATACAAAGGTAACAAATTTCCCTAAGGTAGAAGCGTTGTGTAGTCCATTTTTCGTAACATTTTCACTCTGTCGCTGATGATTTTGATAAATGGCATCGGCAGCTTCCGCTATACTTCAAAGCGATACGTTTGGGGCTCATACCTTGCATTATTTTATCCAGTGTCCACATTCATAATATTTCGCTTCGTTAGTGCCTATAGCATACAGGACGCCTAGCTGATGACTTTGTCTTCATGCTGTGTTAGTAAGTACGCTGTTATTAGTATTGTTCTATGTAATGTCGTCTCTATCGACCTGGTGTAGGGTGTGCCGTGAAGTGCTTCGTGTCTTCGCTAAATGGTTGCCGACATGTGAGAATGTGTCCATTTCTTCTGGAAAACGTTTCTGCCGCTGAAACTGTCGCGCGTTCTCGTCGATACCGCCTTCCATGCTCTTCGAAAGTCATTGAACTGAACGACGGATTCTATATTACTTTTTACACCATGTTATCTCTGAAAATCATTGATGTCTTGACCTATGTAGGAAAACATTTCACATAGGAATACTTTGAAACGTCCCTAATTGATGTTTTGTTATATATTACAAAGGAATATGACTGCATATCAATTGATTTAATAGAAACGAATTTAATCGGTCGACTTTAACTCTAATTTGCAAATCATGCGAGTTATAACTTAAACCTGCCCTTGCACTTGGAACATTTCATGTCAAGTTTACACGATTTCACAAGACACTATTTTACAACATTGTGTATGTTTGCTGAGTGCCCAAACCATTGACCCCAAAAATTTAGGATTGAAGTTCACCAAGTTGTCCAGTTATGGACTCTAAAAACACGTATTGCCATCTGTTATTTAGTCTTAAATCTACTTCATTTTACCATTTTTATGTTGATGCTATGATGCACGTTAACAGAGTGAATAAAATATATCTTTGTCAAAAATTGTGTTAATGACCAATAGCATGCCAAGTATGTATTTTAGTGCCCAAATTAATTATTAAAATAGACAAGCTTTCTATTGATCATTGTAACACATATTTTTTTAAAACTAATAACGTCCATGATGCCATCCATCAAAATAATAAATAAAATACATCAGTTAATAGCCGTTTTCACGAAGGATTATTGCGCTGAGAAGTTTCTCAAAGATTCTGAAAGTTTTGCAAAACTACACACCTTTTACATGCGGTTTTTGGCTAGAAATGTCTCTCATAATTTTGTAATATGTTATTATGAATAAAATATATTGGCAAAATTGCGGTTTGGTGGTAATAAGTAAGATAAGTATTGATAGAATCTTCCTGAAACTTTCTGAATCATCCTGAAACTTTCAGGAAGATTATATCAATACTTATCTTGCTTATTACCACCAAACCGCAATTTTGTCAACATATTACACAATTATGAGAGACATTTCTAGCCAAAAATGGCATGTAAAAGTTGTGTAGTTTTTCAAAACTTTCAGAATCTTTCAGAAACTTTTCAGCGCAATAATCCGTCGTGAAAACTGCTAATATCTTAAAAACTATACGTTATTACAAATCATCAGATGCTACCTTGCCGCTTGAGTTTTGAATTGCCCTTGAACCACAAAAACAGCTTTATACATAATGTTTATTTTTTACTCAGCTGCTATCGAAACAATCTCTGAACATGTCTGAGTATATTTACCACTTCGTATTTGCCCTGGGACTTTTCCGCTCGTTTGAGAATATGCCTCAACACTAGGGTTTGACGATAATCGTATCAATCTAAACAGCTGGAACGGTACGTTTAAAAGCGTAGCAACACACACAATTCAACAACTCGATGAAATAATGGCACATATGAACATTGCTGAATACAAAGCAGGAAACATAATTATACATTACATACGGACAAAGTCGATGCCTATGATCGCTCGTCACTCGGCTTACGCGCACGCCGGTAACAGCCAGGTCACACGAGCGCACGGCCGACGAATGCCGCACCAGATATGGCCAAAAACTGTAACTGTAGTACGGTAATATGAGTTTCGTATGACGTGTATGACGTGTATGACGTGTATGACGTGTATGACGTGTAGGACGTAACAGTAGAGTGACGCGGTCGCGGATGGTGATGTATGACGTCATTCCTCAGTCTGTTGTCTGTCTCGCTCTCATCCGGGATTTCGAAGGGCATTGCAATGAAAAGAACTGCATATGCCGCAGGGAAATCTCGAATATAGAGCGAGTGGTCTTTGGTTTGTCGTCCAGTTGTCAGGCGATCTGCCATCGTCCCGGTAGTTGGCGTCTTCAAACAGTCGAGAAGTAAGCTTGTCGGTCGTGGTGGTGATAGTCGTTTTCTTGTCTGCGGGGATGTCGGAAGTCGACTAGTTCGCTGTCTGGTAGTCGGCAGTCTGATCTTGTCATTATGGTATACGTCGTTTGCTAGTCAAAAATAATATAGAAGGGCAGCGTTGATAAGATATGATATCACCTACACAGCGTATCAAAGACCTATAGTGCAATTAGCGTGAAATACCAAATTGCAAAGAATGTTTGCGTTGATGTAAAGCAGCATGCTGAAATTCATTGCATGTCGCTTTACAAACATTTTTACATCAGCAAGCAAGCTAAGTGCCAGAGGTATTAGCTGGGTTACTGTTAGTTAAGCTGGGAAAATAATAAATAAAGCTAATAAAACTATACCAGCTTGACATCATCAGATGTCAGCATGGTCTAAATCGAATATGTGCTAAGAATAAACGAGCAGCTTCAGCGGTATGATACATATCTTTAAAGCTGTAGAGACCTACTTTACCGATATATGAGTGATCACACTAATAACTAATAAAATCACACTAATAACTAATAAAAGTAAAAACTAATTACTATCTGTCTCACAGCCCTGTCAACAGTTTGACACTAACATGACACCATACACCCTCCTGTAACCCACCACTGTCACCCCCTGTTTACCAGTACCTCACTGTCAGCCCCTTCACCAAGTCACACCTCCACACCCACCACCAAGTCCACATGTCAAGACATTACATCCTCACTGCCGGAGCGCACCACCCTCACGGCTCCACTTCTGAACCCGGACTGAAGTCTCGCTCCGACCCGCCTCACCGCCAGGGCTGCCGACCTTCTTAGACAAAATCCTCAGTTCGAAGCCTGAAAATTCTCAGAAATCCTCAGTCAGACCGAAAATCCTCTGAAACTGAGGGTAATTCTCAGTGTTGGCAACACTGAGAATTACCCACCGCGTACAGCTCTCTCCCTGACCACGACCGACTTTTGCGGCCATTGTTCACATTCCTATTAAAAGGTTGGATTCAAGGGCGCCGCCACCTTCCAAAAGTTAGGGGGAACAGAGACATTCTGAAGTCGATTCTTTTCATGCAACGCGCATAGGCGTAATGTTAAAATCCGAAAATATTGGGGGGGGGGACACGTTTCCCCAGTCCCGCCTGTGATCGAGCCTCTGGTTGGATTATTTTCGAAGTAATTTACTCCTGGGGGGAGGGGGGGGGGGGGGGGGGGGGGTAAATTCGTAAAAAAACACAGAAGTTTGACCAAACAGCGTAAAGACATTTCGAGTTACTTACATTTTTGCAGAAATGTTAAACGTAGAGGTGTAAGTTATCTTGAACATAAGCTACCACTGTGGGCCTTCTTCACATGGTTTATCAGATGGGTTTAATAGTTAGACCCAAACATAAGTTTGGAAGTGTTGGTAAAATATTTCCAAAGATTCTATTTTTCTCTGGTAGAATAGCGAAACATTGGGTTTGTGTTGAGATACAGTCCTTGATTGTTTTGATACCGGTTTTCGGAGGCGAGATGTTCTTTTGTTTGTCTCAATATGCGAAAAACGTGATTGCACCCGACCACGTCTGACCACGATTGTTGTCAACAGCATCTGCATGTATGTGCATTTAAGCACAGACCTCTACATATCTTTGAGGTCTGTGATATGTAGATGTCTGTGATTTAAGATATCCCAACTGCCCCCCCCCCCTCCAACACACATACTGTTGAAACATCACTGATGTCTATATGGCTGTATGCTCGTTTGTCGTTAGAGATTATAGATAAAGAAAATATCGATGCATGCCTTGTTTAGTAGTTGAATTAAAGGAAATAGTTCACCTTCAACATGGGTTTTGAACTGAAATAGCAGTTTTGTAGCCCGTGTTGAGAAATCCTTATCTGGAACTTTTCTTGGCTGAGAAGACTCTCCAGCCGAAGATATTTGACTTTTTGGCGAAGGAATACGGCCCATATATGATGTACCGTACCGTCTGAAAGAGCCAGCACTGCCATGGAGCATGCGCAGACCAATAACGCACACCATACAATTAATAATTTACGACCTTCTGTCCTGAATTGGCGCGATGTAGGTCCATTTTTAAAAAGAAAAAAAGAAACTGTATTAAAAAATATAATAAAATCATGTTCTGAAGAAAACAATTCCGAAGGTGAACTATTTCCTTTAAAGGGAAATAATGACCCTTTGATTTTGTTAGCAACAATTTCTTAGGCTACCGTTATGTTTTTAAAATTATTTTAATTAAATTTAAGAATTAAATAAAATTATTCCCAAATTCAAAGTTGTAAGTTTGGAAAAAATACAAAACAAGTACCTTGTGTACTTCATGAAGGTCATTGACAAATTCGTCCTTCCCTACCATTGTTAACATCGAGTGCGGCATTTGTGGAGGCTCTGTGACATTTCCGATCAAACTGAGCGCTGCTCGGACACCCGCTAGTAGCGCTTTCGTTCTCCATGGCAACCAGGCGTCGGCCAATCAAAAGCCAGAAAGGGAATACGTTCTGGCTTTTCATTGGCTCACGCCTGGTTGCCATGGAGAACGAAAGCGCTACTAGCGTGCGTTCGAGCAGCGCTCTGATCCGTGAAGCAATCCGTGAAGCATCCGTGATGCATGACTGACTATCAGTATAAGTCATGAATAACAACAACATGCAAACTATACCAACTCGAATAAAATAAGAGCGGAATGAATTGAACCCCAGGCAAGCTAGTATTCGCAAAGCACTCGGCACTGCGCCACAATAGCAAAAGGTGAGGGAAATGCATATTGGATACAATATTATTACGTCACAAGTTTCTGAAGTGTCAACTACTATGAAATACAGTGATAAAATACCTTTAATAATGATTAACAAGAAAATTCAAACTTTAAAACAATAATTTGAATAAGTCTTTAATTAGCTTTCAACTCGAAATCAGATATATTTTGCAATGCTACACAAGAATGGCACCAGTGACGTCATTAACAAAGCCTGCTACGGGACTTGGGTATACTAATCAGGAACAACTCGCCAAGTGCGCCGAGATGGTTAAGTGCGCCGAGAAGCATGACAATGACTTTGTAAACAAATCGCCGACGCTAAATAGGTCGCCGTCGATGTGCATCGATGAGCTTCTGATTTAATTGCCAGTTTTGTGTTATTGTTCGTTAGTTTTTTTGGGAAAAATTATGATTTTTCATGATAAAATAAAGCATAGTGTTATATACAGCCACAGACAAACTATACAAAACTCCTAATGTTGAAAACAAATGAATCGATTTTCAAAAATTGAGGGTCGCAACCACTAACTATGCCGCGTTGATGTGCATCGATGAGCTTCCGATTTTATTACCACTTTTTTCAATCGCTGTTAGTTTTAGAAGATCGCCGGGCATATAATCACAACAAGCAGAACGCACAATATATTTTCCACTCCATTGCGTAAAAAAACAATACGGGAAAAGCCCGCAGTTTGATGAGGACCAAAAGTACTTGACAAAAGGTCAGAAATAGTGCAAGTACCGGTCGTTTAAAGTGTGGAACGCTTATCAATTTTAACTTGAAATATCTTTCGGTAGGAAAGTTTTCATGCAAAATGTGATGAATTTACAATATATTTTGATCTCGTCTGGCGATTTCAAGTGCTAACTCCATTTTAGTGGAAAAAGGTCATTATTTCCCTTTAAAGGGCATGTTTCACCTTTCTGAAATTTGTCAAATATACGCTGACTGTAGTCGAAAATATGAAGAAAGTGCTGCTGAAAACGATGGTGATATTTTTCTCTCGAAAAGTCACTTAACTTTATACAAATTAAGTTTTTAAATTTGGGATGATGACGTCATTATTCAGCCAAAAAAGTTATAGAGAAAACCTCTACGCTGCCTTACATATGGCCAGTGGCGCACGCAGGATTCCATTGGGGGGGGGGGGGGGGGGGGGGGGGTCAGAGCCCTAAAAGCGGGCCCCCTTGTGAGCGGGCCCCCACTCGTTTTTAGAAAACTTCGCGGATTTCGGTCACTTGTTTTTGAGCGGGCCCCCTACAGCATGGGACCTGAGACATTATAATTTTCTTGTCAATGTCGTGTAAGGTGACTGCGTGTGCTACTGATGTGCAAATTTTAGGTGCGTATGCTACTGATGTGCGGTACAACTGTCGAGAGTAAATTTGACGAAATGAGGTAAATGACAACAACAAAAATTATATTTTACAGGTTAGGCAGGTTAGGCAGGTAAATGACAACAACAACAATTATATTTTACAGGTTAGGCAGGTTAGGCAGTCCGATCCCCGGTAGTTGTGTCATCATCATCATCGTTGGGGTTTTAGTGCGCCTCGACTACGTCATTCGCGCCCACCATCATGTTGCCACAAGTTGCCATAAACCATTTCCTGAAGCAACAATGGATAATGTAAAAAATACGTATCAATATCAAATACGCCCGTATCAAGAATTTGCAAGGATCGGGCCCTGTTGTGACCGGGCCTTCGTTTTGATCGGGCCCTATATCACGTCTTTCCCAGCACCGGGCCCCTGCCTCGATCGGGCCTGACCAAGACCGGCCCCTACCAGAAACGGGCCCGCATCAAGAATATGCAAGGACCGGGCCCTGTTGTGACCTGGCCTTCATCCTGACCGGGCCCATATCACGCCATTGTCAGCACCGGGCCCCTGCCTCGATCAGGCCTGACCAAGACCGGGCCCCTACCAGAAACGGGCCCGTATCAAGAATATGCAAGGACAGGGCCCTGTTGTGACCGGGCCCAATATCACGCCTTTGCCAGCACCGGGCCCCTGCCTCGATCAGGCCTGACCAAGACCGGGCCCCTACCAGAAACGGGCCCGTATCAAGAATATGCGAGGACCGGGCCCTGTTGTGACCGGGCCCTCGTCCTGACCGGGCCCCATGTCACGTCTTTGCCAGCACCGGGACCCTGCCTCGATCGGAACTGACCAAGACCGGGCCTCTTCCAGAAACGGGCCCGAATCAAGAATATGCAATGAACGGGCCCTGTTGTGACCGGGCCCTCGTTCTGACTGGGCCCCATATCACGCCTTTGCCAGCACCGGGCCCCTGCATCGATCGGGCCTGACCAAGACCGGGCCCGTACCAGAAACGGGCCCGCATCAATAATGTTCAAGTACCGGTCTCTCGTTCTGACCGGGCCGCATATCACGCTTTTGCCAGAACCGGGCCCCTGCCTCGATCGGGCCTGACCAAGACCGGGCCCCTACCAAGACCGGGCCCCTACCAGAAACGGGCCCCTCATAAATTTCGGGGGGGGGGGGGTCAGCTGACCCCTTTGACCCCCCTGCGTGCGCCACTGCATATGGCACAATCGTTTCAGACAATTCTGGAGACTTAAATACAAACATTGTGGTACCTTGTCTTCTCCCGCACAGAACACAATGACGAGTGCGAAACATTGCGGTAGCTCAATATTTATTTTAAAAAAGCAATCAATCCTTAACTGAGACTTCAAACAACGTGAAAAACTTGAACTTGGACCGTAACCTATCGCGTTGGCCGTTGTTTACATCGTGCTCGCCAAGGTTCGAGAAATACAGGTCGTCTGACTTCCAGGGCCAGCAATCTTGAAGTGGCTGTCAGCCAATCAGCGACGACACTACCACAGATCCCATTTTGCAAATGTAAAATTCAATTGCTTAAAAACGGATAAGTTTTGTGGAAAATGACCATAATAATTTAGATATTTCAATAACGGCGAAAGATAATGGCTATCTCAGTTCAAAACCAATACAAAGGTAACAAATTTCCCTAAGGTAGAAGCGTTGTGTAGTCCATTTTTCGTAACATTTTCACTCTGTCGCTGATGATTTTGATAAATGGCATCGGCAGCTTCCGCTATACTTCAAAGCGATACGCTTGGGGCTCATACCTTGCATTATTTTATCCAGTGTCCACATTCATAATATTTCGCTTCGTTAGTGCCTATAGCATACAGGACACCTAGCTGACGACTTTGTCTTCATGCTGTGTTACTAAGTACGCTGTTATTAGTATTGTTCTATGTAATGTCGTCTCTATCGACCTGGTGCAGGGTGTGCCGTGAAGTGCTTCGTGTCTTCGCTGAATGGTTGCCGACATGTGAGAATGTGTCCATTTCTTCTGCCGCTGAAACTGTCGCGCGTTCTCGTCGATACCGCCTTCCATGCTCTTCGAAAGTCATTGAACTGAACGACGGATTCTATATTACTTTTTATACCATGTTATCTCTGAAAATCATTGATATCTTGACCTATATGTAGGAAAACGTTTCACATAGGAATACATTGGAACGTCCCTAATTGATGTTTTGTTATATATTACAAAGGAATATGACTGCATATCAATTGATTTAATAGAAACGAATTTAATCGGTCGACTTTAATTCTTATTTGCAAATCATGCGAGTTACAACTTAAAGCTGCCCCTGCACTTCGAACATTTCATGTCAAGTTTACACGTTTACACAAGGCACTATTTTACAACATTGTGTATGTTTGTTGAGTGCCCAAACCATTGACCCCGAAATTTTAGGATTGAAGATCACCAAGTTGGCCAGTTATGGACTCTAAAAACACGTATTGCCATCTGTTATTTAGTCTTAAATCTACTTCATTTTACCATTTTTATGTTGATGTTATGATGCGCGTTAAAAGAGTGAATAAAATATATCATTGTCAAAAACTGTGTTAATGATCAATAGCATGTCAAGTATGTGTATTTTAGTGCTCAAATTAATTATTAAAATAGACAAGCTTTCGACATCACTTTCATCATCAGGTCTCTGCTTGTCTATTTTAATTATTCATTAATGTGCTCTAAAATACATATCTATGGCATGTTATTGATTATTTTAACACAATGTTTGACAATAATGTCCATCATGCCAGCCATCCAAATAATAAATAAAATACATCAGTTAATCCGCTCCGTGCCGGTGCTCGGCGCCACCTTCGCCGTGGCTGGGGGGGGGGGGGGGGGGGGGGGCGTCGGACGCCCCATCTAACTCGGCTCCTATGAGTCGTAGACAAAAAACAAAAACACCGTTCGGAAGGTCGTTCGAATACAATGTGAAAATGTTTCTGGCATGTTTTTCAGGTCAATATTGAGGTCACCCGAGGTCATCAAGGGTCAGATTTTCAAGTTTTAGGACTTCGCTCGAGACATTCCCAGATACCACAGGAACTATGCTGGCTAGGAAAAAGGAAAACAAAACAATTGAAAGCTCTTGAAAAATACAATCTGCTAAGTTTCCTCATATTTGAGTTCAAGTGAATAGCTCTGCAGCTCTGATGAGCTCTGCAGGCTCCAGAGCTCATCAAATCTCAAAAAGGCAATTTTTTACAAATCAAAACAGCTTTAACACATATATTTTTACCTAACACATAGGACAATAATTTGTACACTATCGTGTTTGTCTCGTCACGGCGCTTCGTATCATTTGCATGATGACCAGGTTAGGTCAAATTCAAAATTTGAACTCAGGTCAAGATCAAGTGGTGACTCAATTAGGTCATGTTGCACATTGAGAGACGTGCCTCGACAATACAAACACATTGGTGCCAGTTTCACTTCTCTATCTTGATTTTGTCGAGCGTTATTGGCACACAAGTGTTGGTGACCTCAGGTGACCTCATCTGACCCTGCACTGAACCCTACCCTACACTGAACAAAAATTGAACCTGGAACTTCAAGAATGGCCTATGATAACATGATCCAGAAGGAATTGGGCCGATATAATTCGCATCCACAGAATAGGAAGCATTTTTGTATTTCCCCATTGACCCATTTCCCCATTGAATGGGGAGGTCACGAAATTGACCCGACCTTAGGTCACCGAAATAATAAATCAGAGATAAACCTATTGTAGGTACTAATGCTCTTATGAAATCTTGTAAGTGCGAAATCGATTGACCATAAACTGTGGCTGTGGTGCGACCGGAAACATTTTTGGAGATGGGGTCACGTGACCTTGTCTGGTGGCCTGACCTGAGATGACCCGAGACATTTTTATTTTAAAATAATGTGCGCAATTGATGCCCAAACAGCTGTGCCAAAAACGGTGGCACTGTGAGCCGCTGTTTTTTCGCTATCCTCGACAAACCTTAGGGGGGGGGGGGGGGGGGGGGTCTAAACGCCCCCGGCACGGCGCGGGTTAATAGCCGTTTTCACGAAGGATTATTACGCTGAAAAGTTTCTGAAAGATTCTGAAAGTTTTGAAAAACTACACATATTTTACATGCGGTTTTGACTAGAAATGTTCCTCATAATTTTGTAATTTGTTGGTAAGAATAAAATATGTTGACAAAATTGTGGTTTGGTGGTAATAGCATAAGTATTGATATAATCTTCCTGAAACTTCCTGAATCTTCCTGAAACTTTCAGGAAGAGTCTATTAATACTTATCTTGCTTATTACCACCAAACCGCAATTTTGTCAACATATTTTATTCTTACCAACATATTACAAAATTATGAGGGACATTTTTAGCCAAAAATCGCATGTAAAAATTGCGTAGTTTTTCAAAACTTTCAGAATCTTTCAGAAACTTATCAGCGCATTAATCCTTCGTGAAAACGGCTAATATCTTAAAACTATACGTTATTAAAAATCATCAGATGCTACCTTGCGTTTTGTATTTCTCTTGAACCACAGAAACAGCTTTATACATAACGTTTATTTTTACTTAGCTGCTATCGAAATAATCTCTGAACATGACTGAGTATATTTACCACTTCGTATTTGCCCTGTGATCTTCCCGCTCGTTTGCGAATATTCCTCAACAGTAGGGTTTGACGATAATCGTATAGATGTAAACAGCTGGAACGGTGACGATAATTGTATATGTAAACAGCTGGAACAGTGACGATAATCGTATAAATGTAAACAACTGGAACGGTGACGATAATCGTATCAATGTAAACAGCTGGAACGGTACGGTTAAAAGCGTAGCAACACATACAATTCAACAACTCGATGAAATAATGGCACATAGGAACCTTGCTGATTACAAAGCAGGTAACATAATTATGCGTTACATACGGACAAAGTCAATGCCTATGATCGCTCGTCACTCGGCTTACGCGCACGCCGGTAACAGCCAGGTCACACGAGCGCGCGGCCGACGAATGCCGCACCATATATGGCCAAAAACTGTAACTGTAGTACGGTAATATGAGTTTCGTATGACGTGTATGACGTGTATGACGTGTATGACGTGTATGACGTGTATGACGTGTATGACGTGTATGACGTGTATGACGTGTATGACGTTACAGTAGAGTGACGCGGTCGCAGATGTTGGTGTATGACGTCATTCCTCAGTCCGTTGTCTGTCTCGCTCTCATCCGGGATTTCGAAGGGCATTGCAATAAAAATAACTGCATATGCCGCAGGGAAATCTCGAATATAGAGCGAGTGGTCTTTGGTGGTTTGTCGTCCAGTTGCCAGGCGATCTGTCATCGTCCCGGTAGTTGACGTCTTCAAACAGTCGAGAAGTAAGCTTGTTGGTCGTGGTGGTGAAGTCGTTTTCTTGTCTGCGGGGATTTCGGAAGTCGACCAGTTCTCTGTCTGGTAGTCGGCAGTCTGAGCTTGTCATTATGGTATGCGTCGTTTGCTAGTCAAAAATATTATAGAAGGGCAGCGTTGATAAGATATGATATCACCTACACAACGTATCGAAGACCTATAGTGCAATTATCGTGGACTTACAAAATCGCAAAGAATGTTTGCCTTCATTTAAAGCAGCATGCTGAAATTGATTGCACGTCGCTTTGAAAATGTTCTTACATCAGCAAGCAAGCTAAGTGTCAGAGCTACTAGCTAGCCTACTATTAGTTAACATGGGAAAATAATAAATAAAGCTAATACAACCATACAAGCTTGACATCATCCGATGTCAGCATGGTCTAAATCTAATATTTGCTAAGAATAAACGAGCAATATATGAGTGATCACCTGAAAACACTCATTACTATCTGTCTCACAGCCCCGTCAAGAGTGTGACCCTAACATGACACCATACACCCTCCTGTAACCCACCACTGTCACCCCTGTCTACCAGTCCCTCACTCTCAGCCCCTTCACCAAGTCACACCTCCACACCCACCACCAAGTCCAATTCTCATGACGTCACATCCTCACTGCCGGAGCGCAGCAACCTCCGCCTCCACTTCTGAACCCCGACTGAAGTCCCGTTCCGACCCGTCTCACCGCGTGCAGCTCTCTCGCTGACCCCGCCCGCCTTTTGCGGCCGCCGCCGCCGCTGGCTGCCCCCGATTTTTACGCTAATGAATGAGCGGCCAGTCGACTTTCTTGGCAGGCGCGCAAGAGAAAGCGGCGGCGGCGGCGGCGGCGGCGGGCAGTCGGTTGGGTCGGTATCGGGGCCGCGCTCGGCGGGGGCGCTGACCGACGGAGAAACGCTGCTCGCTGCTCACCAGCTCACCGTTTGACGGTAAAAATGGACCACCGTCTCAGCCGCCGCTCAGCCGTCCTCGGACGGGAGAGAGAGATAGAGAGCAAGAGAGCGGGAGAGATAGAGAAAGAGAGATGGGCGGCGAGGAAGAGAATGTCGAAGAAAGCTGGCGGTGGAAGGGCGTTGACCCTGAAGAGAAGGTTCTCTGGCGTGGCGGAGGGATTATCTGGATTGGGCTTAAAACAGAACCGGGTCATCGGAAATGCACGTTAAAAGCAACACGTTGTAACATGCAGGTTTGGTTAGTTTGTAAACGTGCTTTACGACACGCTCTATTCACTGCTGACATAATGACAGAAACCAGAGAAGCAACAACGACAAATCACACACCAACCACAACGCCACCACCAGCTGCTATAGTCACTGCTGCGGAGTTCCTTTGACTCATCGCTGACAGTGTGACGGATCATACCTGAGCCACTATCCATTGACGCACCGCTCAACCACCGCTGACCCGCACCTGACCCGGTACTGACCCGGTACTGACCCGGTACTGGCCCGCTCCTGACCCGCACCTGACCCGGTACTGACCCGGTACTGGCCCGGTACTGGCCCGCTCCTGACCCGGTACTGACCCGGTACTGGCCCGCTCCTGACCCGGTATTGACCCGGTACTGGCCCGGTACTGACCCGCTCCTGACCCGGTATTGACCCGGTACTGGCCCGGTACTGACCGGTACTGACCCGGTACTGACCCACAACTGACCCCCTACTGACCGACATCTGACCCACTTATGACCGACATCTGACCCACCACTGACCACGTGCCGACCGTTGGCCGGCAAATGTAGAGCGCACGGGATCGTGTTGGTGGTCAGCCACGGGTAGCCGCGGGTAGAGCGCACGAGACAGCCCCAGGTAGCGGTCAGTAGGACGTGACGGACACACCAACTGCAGCTGGCGAGCAGCCGTCTGCACCGACCGCGGGCAGAGCGGCGGAGCAGAGCCGTCCGCCCCGCCGCTCTGCCTGGCCCGCTGTCCTGCAAAGGTCAGTGGGGGGGGGGGGGGGGGGACTGGGTGGATTAAACGGGAAGTGGTCTTAGTTATTGCAATGCAGATCCAGCGATCAGGGCGGAATTTCCAGTAACGTATGTCACAGTGAAACACTTATTTTGGTGAAGTCGGCTAGAGAGTGCCAGTCAATAGACAAATTACCGGCAGTATGCGACATCTAGTAACCGTTTGCTGTTTCTAACTTTTTGCCAGCGACCACTGCCACGTCAGACTCTCCACTCCCACACGGCGTAAAGTTCAACGACCTCGACAGCTCGGCGTGACCGCTGACAGCTGCGTGGCGACGCCCAGGAAGGAGGGTTACATCACCAGTGGCGACATGCGGTACTGCAGAGTGGCCTGGGGCCGGACAACGGGCCTCTTCCATCCGCTGCCACCACCTCCGCCGCCGCCGCCGCCGAACCGGAGGTGGTGTGAGAGGATCTAGGTCAGGCGGGCAGGCGGGCAGGAGGGCAGGCGGGCGGCACAAAAAGCCCTGCGGTTCCGGCAGCGAAGTGGGCCGCCGAGGCCGTAGAGGTCCGTGGAGGAGCGGTCGTCGGCTGACCGCTGACTGGCTCTGATGTTGTGACGGGGTGCCGGCTGTAATGGTGTGGGGTGTGGGGGGGATGGGAGGTGGGGGAGGGGGGGGGGGGAGGTGTGATGGGGTGACGGACAGGGTATTCGCCAACACGTCTGACCCTGGGATCATCAGGTGATGGACGAACAAGGGATGTTAATTTTAAGGCAGAGGTAAGATGGACCGTAATGGATATGACGGCCTACGGACCTGCCCTCGATCAATTAGGAGAGCAGGACGACTGCTTGCCATACATGGGAAGGGAGATTGCACAGGTGGTGATGAAGACCAGACAGGCCGAAACCGACTGTCCGAGATGGATATGCACAAATTGGCAAATATGATTTATTTTTGGTTTATAACTGGTTTATAACTATTAACAGCAATTGAAGACTCATGAATAAGGCGTAAAATTGTGAATTTCAGGTAAAAATATTTTCGCAGTCTTATAAACGGTACCAAGAGTATTTCGATATTTTGTGTGTGACATAATCGAGTAAGAAAAAAATGCGAAGGGATTTTCATTCCCCATTAGAGCTACCTTTGAAGTGCAAATATGTTGGTATGCAAAGCAACTTTGAAACATATTTTTGTTCGAAACAAAAGCTTAAAACAGATCTTTACTGAATTATATCCATCGAAATAGCAACGTTGTGATATTGTAATACAAAATGAGCAATTTCCTCTTCGTTATTTCAAATAAAAAGTTGTGTAAGTACATACTTAAACGAAATCTTACAACGGAGTTGGACGTCGTCTTACCCATCATTTCTTAAAGACCAGTAAAACGCCTTTTTGGGCGATGACCGAGCGAGCGCGCTCTGGTAAAGCTAAAACAGGTTTGAAATATGAAACGGCAAGGGAGCACACGTGGTAGTAACACAGTCATTTTAGTCCTACAGAAAAATTGCCAGGCCATGATGTGATCATAGTTGATTTGTAGCACATTCTCGAAAAATTCTGACGAGTGATTAAAACAAGAATTCGATACTGGAAGTTGATGGAGTTAAGCAATGGAAAGAACTTCTAAATACAGAAAATCGTACGATACAAATAAATATGATGAATCCCAACACAGATACAGTTGTATGTTTCCTAGCTGCGAATATTGAAAGAAACGCATACTTAGGATCGTAAAGCTGATTGATTGCAAAGGATGGTATTTCTGTAGTGCTTCATTCTGACGTAAAAGACATCCGTTTATGATGAGTATAAAAAGGCAATCAATGCATTGCAATTTAGAAGGCTCCCTGACAGTTTCCCACGTTTCATAGTAAAAGTACGACCAGTGACCCAACCAACACTTCCAGATGATGATGTAACAGCTTTTCCATTGAGAAGTTGCGCTCAATTAGTTTGGAATGTTTTGTTTTGCAAGTAGGTACAAAACAAACACTTGAAAGGCGCCAATGGTGCTACTTTTCAACCCTGCGATGCAGTCTCCTGTGGTGCTACTGTTGAACTCTGCGATGCAGTTTCCCATGGTGCTACTGTTAAACTCTGCGATGCAGTCTCCCATGGTGCTACTGTTAAACTCTGCGAGGCAGTCTCCTTTGGTGCTACTGTTAAACTCTGCGATGCAGTCTCCTTTGGTGCTACTGTTAAACTCTGCGATGCAGTCTCCTTTGGTGCTACTGTTAAACTCTGCGATGCAGTCATTTATAGTGCTATCCTTCTATACCTTGATAAAGGTCACGAGGTGATTCAATTTCGTTCGGTTGAGCGTTGCGTAGAAGCGATTCGCTTCTATTTGCTAGAACAGCGAAGCTTATCATTTCCACCATTCCTTGGTTTACACGTAAATAGTGTGCACGTACTATGCACTAATGTACGTCATATTTTTTAACGTCACGTCGCCTCAGCCTAGTAGCAGAGACTGTGCATTTCTACTCACCTATACACGGTGGCATAGCTTCCTTACCACCACTGCATGGGTAGAGTCGGGCACCAACCGTTACCAACTGCGGTCAGAAGAGATCAGCAGATTGGTGTGGAAGTCAGCAGAACGTAGTATCACTCAGCGGAAGACCGGCGGTCAGCAGAAGTCACCAGAAGTCAGCATAAGCGAGTGGAAGTCAGCCGAAGTCGCCAGAAGTCAGCAAAAGTCAGCAGAAGTCACTAGGAGCCGCCAGAAGTCACCAGAAGTCAGCAGAAGCCAGCGGAAGTCAGCCGAAGTCGCCAGAAGTAAGCATAAGTCAGCAGAAGTCGCCAGAAGTCAGCCGAAGTCGCCAGAAGTCAGCAGAAGTCGCCAGACTGCCTGTTGCCGCCGCCGCCTCAGCTCGGAGTAAGCCAGCACCACCCGCCGCCGCCGCCGCGCCGTCAATGCCTCGATGCGCCACCGTCTCCAGATCGTCAGTTTCGCCGCGCCGAGAAACTGGATCAGTGGGCTGCGGCTCCGCGGCTGCGCCGCTGTCCGACAGTGGTGACGAAAGCGGGTCTGTGGGCCGCGGCCGCGGCACTGCTGGGGCCGGCGGCGTGTCTCTCTCCCTCCCTCCCTCCCTCCCTCCCTCCCTCCCTCTCTCTCTCTCTCTGTCCTCTCTCTCTCTCTCTCTCTCTCTCTCTCTCTCTCTCTCTCTCTCTCTCTCTCTCTCTCTCTCTCTCTCTCTCTCTCTCTCTCTCTCTCTCTCTCTCCCTCTCCGTGTGTGTGTGCGCGGACGAGCTGGTACTGTCGCAATACGGTCCAGCCCGGCGGTCTCCCGGTTATATAGCTGTCGGTCGTGATGCGAGAGCGGGGAAGGGAGGCGGCCGGACGGTTGATGTGCCTAATTTTCTAATCGGTGGTTTGTCGGTTACGGGTGGTGATGAGGTGGTGCGTGGGGTCGCGCACGGGAGAATGGAGTCTACCGTAGACTGGCGGCGTGTGTCGATACGTCATACAAATTAGTAACGTGATGATTGACCGGAGTGGCTGAAGTGATGCGCTAATTGATGATTTAATGAAATCGTTGACCTCAGACACTATTTATGTGGCAAACTATGCTTTAAGTGTGACTTTGACACCCAAGTATTGCCACAATGTCACAACTCTTAATTAATATCATATTGCAGCAAATCCTTACACCAGTATTTATTTTATGTAAACTTATTTGTAGAAGAAATCAGTTGTAAAGGATGTCGTAGGATATCTCCGAAAAGCTATTTTATGCTGGAGTGTGTTTTAAATGTCAATACAAAATGGAAGGTAATATATCCACACAGATGAACACGACAATGAAATTACTCAACAGTGGCGACCATTTTAGGTGTCGATTTAAATACTGGGGGAGGGGGGGGGGTCTCGGTCCCACCCCCAATGTTGAGTTCGGCCCCCCTCCCTCCCAATGTTCTCGCCCCCCCCCCCCAATGACGTGCCCTCGCGCCCTCAATACTTTCCGCCCTTAGATTACTTGATGTATTGGTACCGGCATAGGTGTCGATTTATATACTTTTGGAGTGGCCCTCGCCCCCACCAATGTTGAATTCGCACCCCCCCCCCCCAAAGTTGCCCTCGCCCCCATGCTTTCTGGCCACTGACGTATCCAAGGAGCCCGTAGGGCCAGAATCCCAAATCGCCTGAAGTCGGCCAAAAAATTGGCGCATTTGGACTAATTTGAATGCAGATCTACGCAATTTTTACGAAGGGAAGTTTGTTTTAAATCACCTTAATCATGCATGCAAAAGCGAAATCCGATAATTGTTTAGAATTGTGTGACTTCGGGTTTTGGCCCCTCCAAAGCAGCTTCTTTGCTGCTCTGGCATAACGAAAACGATTATTCACACCGAAACGTAGAAACTTTGCCAAGCCTGGGAGGGCCCACCCCCATGCCGACCTGAGATGGCCGTTTACCACTTTGAGAGGACCCTCAGTCGATCTAAAAGGGCGCTTTTCCGGCCTGAGAGCTTTAAGTCGGTAAGAGAGGAACAATGAACATCTGCTTCTTTGACAGGATCATCGATCGACCTGAGAGGGCCATCGTCCGGTCTGAGAGGCCCCTTGCCAGGTGTGGAAAGGCCTAATATGCTAGTCTGAGATGGTCCTTACGAGGCCTGAGAGAAGGAGTCTGAGAGAACCTTTACAATATCTGATAATTCCCTAGGATTATCCAAGAGGACCATTGTCAGGCCCGATAGGACCCTGTGCCAGTTTGGGATTCTGAGATTCTCGGCCATTCTGAAAGCCGTTGGTCGTTCGGAGGCTCCGCCAAAACGTTGGCTTGAGGCGCCGTCCGACCCAAGGCCAAAACTCGTGTGGCTGTATTTTTGCGTTAAGAACTGATTCAAAACAAACTTGTTGTACCTATTCCTTACATTTTCTTTTACAATCATGAAATCAGTGGCGGATCTACGGTTGGGAAAAATGGGCAATTGCCCCCCCCCCCCCCCACCGCCTGAAATGGGCGCAAAATTGACACATTTACTGATATAGAATAAAAACTAAGCAACTTTTACTAAGGAAAGTTTGCTTTAAATCAGCCATCAGTGCATAAGCAAGCGAAATCCGATGAGTTTTCAGAATTGTGTGAGACCTTGTTGAATTTTACCCCCATCCCCTAATCCCCCGTTCTGGATTCGCAACTGCATAAAATGCGATATTTTTGCCGATTTCAGTTGTTTTGGTAAAACCGTAGCGCTGATATAGGCCCCCTTGGAGCCATCCCTGCTCGCCCCCCCAATCATTTTGAAAAATCGACACCGCTGGTGGCGGCTCGTGGTCCTCAAAGTACCTGAGGCCCAAGTCCAGAAGCTGCAACGGGTAGGAGCAGCTGCAACTTGCGAGTTTAGTTAACAAACTTAAAACAAATCACAGGCGTATGAAGGGGGCGGGTGATGCCCCACTCTTTGATCAGAATTATTGATAACATCTTTATTTTTGTCTGATGAGGAAAATTTAGGTCAGTAAAAGGTAGATCAAGACGAGAGGAACTCAAATACCTATGCAAATACATTTTGCATAGGGGGTTGGGGTTCACTCAAGACGAGATCGAAGTTTCACCGCCGCACTTTTCATGACGTTCCTAAGATTCTGAAACAAATATGAAATAAGCCCTTCAAGTTACTTAGGGTTTCTCTCAAATCATGTCAGAACGTAAGCCAATTTCCGGCCGATTCCAGGCGTTTGGGAGTGCCACTTTGGTCTCCCTTGAGTCCGGCGGTGCCAAAATCTTAACTCTTTAGTTCGGAAATTATATCAAAGACTTTGGTTTCAATCATAGCTCTACTATATACAGATTACAGTCACAGTTCTCTATGCAAAGAAAACCGGCAGCTTTTAACAAAACGTCACGCCTGTCGCCATCTAATGCCTGGGCTCACGGCAGCATTATAATCTGAGCCATTCGAGCAGATCGTATTACGCATGCGTAATTGCGCCAGCCTCTAGAGGCCGGTCTGTCGGCGGCCTCAGCCGGGCCTAAGACCATGCAGCCGGGTGAGAGCTGTGACATTTTCTGAAGAACTCAATAGCAAAATATTTCACGTCAGTTTATTTTTCGTAGCAAACGATCATAGACGAGTAATTCACGAACACACCTTTATAACTATCTATACATTATCTGAACAAACATGCACGCTGCTAAAGCCATGGTTACACCGCACAGGACAGTGTGCCAACTGGATTTTTCCTAGGGTATACAAACATCGAGCCTGAGGGTTTCAGTGATGATAGGATCAAGGTTCGATCAAACATTGATCGACCTCGTTGGCTTTACAATTATCGGTCGTTGACTGCACAAAGTACCACAATTTTGATGAAAATAATCGAATCCATTAGAATGCATAATGTTGTTATTTTAAGACATCTGATAGCAACGTCTTTGTATACAACGCTCCTGCTCATATGAATGCTCTTGTGATGTCTAGGTGAAAACAATCGGAAAAAATAATGAGTTTGGTTGGTTCCAGGAAAACATTAGAGAATTGTTGACCGACTAGCCCATTAACCGTCAGCACGTTGATTCCCCTTATTGAAATGTTAACCTGTTGACAAGCTTACCCACTAAACCGTTAATCGACACCCCTTTTAATTCATTAAAATGCGGCACCTGAACATATGGGTTTGCACACTCAGACTCAACATCTTTATAAAGAGAAGTTCAACACTCATCCGCACTGACACACTGAACAACAGACCAATGTTTAACAACAAACCAATTCAGATTTATCACGCAAATATTACATACAGGCTTGTTAAAATCGAATAAATGAACTCAAACTACTGTTTCATAAACGTGTCACTGTTGTGTGTTTTTTTCTCTCGACATCGTCCTGATATCAACTGGGGCTTGCTGCTGCCCCGTATACTTCAGCTGATATGCAATTGGGGGATCCAACGGCGCGCAAGTCGGCTCGCAGCTACGATGGTGCGTAAGTTGGCTCGGAACGCATTTTGGAGGGATCCACCTGCGCGGAGCGCTAGTTGGTGCGTAAGTCGGCTCGTAAGTGGTCGACCTGCGCACTAACTTTGCGCAGCAGTTTACCCTGGTGTAAGTCAGCGTGTGGCCGTGTCTTACCACTTTATAATATACAAAGAATGTATAAAGAGGGCATATTTTCAAATTTGAATACATGTATGTGCTAGACGATATTTTTGGCTACCTGTTGATATACAAATTTAGGTCGTACAAATATGGTAACATACACAGATTGCAGAATTAAAAAAAGGTCACGGGGTCACAAGTTCAACCGATGACCTGCATAACTGATGCCAGTTTCATAAATATAAATAGACGCTGCATTCGAATTCAGCACCAAAAACAAGATCACTGAGCTTAGAGGTTAAAGTGAGGTTACCTATGAACACCCCGTTCCAATGACCTTCGTGACCTCACTTGACCTGGTTTTTACCTCAAAACCCGCCTCCGCGACCTAAGAAAGAGGAGAGGGAGAGTGGCGGAGGACGACCAGAAGTCCGGGACACCGTGGCTTGGTTCGGCGTGGATCAGCCGGGCTAACGGAGCCGACACGCTGAACTGATGTACGTCATAAACGGGTGTCGTGTGTTAGGTCGCGGAGGCGGGCAGAGCGTGGCGTGCCATCAGGACACGCAGACAGGACATTCCGACCCCCCCTAATATCTCGGCCCCATAAGAGTTAGAGTTACAATAACGACATTCGTAAGGTAGAGAGGTTCTGTGGGAAGCAATGTTTTGTGAAAATTGCATGACCCTAGGCTATCTTCAAGGTCAAATGAGGTCAAATATTAAATTTTTTGCTTGTTATGCACTCTTTGGCTTGCCATTGTTATGGAACGCAGTGATATCATGTATATACCCCCAAAATGGGCTTAAGTAATTTGTTGGAAAGTCTAATGATACAATAGGGATGATATAAGTTGCGTTTGACCTCAGGTCATTTACGTATCAACATTTCATGGCGGTCATTTTGGACACATTTTTAAGTTTTTGACGTTGATGACCTATAACTTAGTTTTTTTTTCTCGGCCAATGTGTATTTGTATTACTTCAGACGACGTGCTGTTTATTGTTTAGCAGGTACACCACAAATGATGCATATCGACCGGTAAAATCGGGAGATATTCACACAAACTAGGAGGGGTGGGCGGATTTCTCCCCCCCCCCCCATCCATTGCGCGTGATGGAAGATCACAAGCACATTATTAAAGACAAAGGGCACGACATGAGTAGCAATAAGAAAAAGCGTGAGAGCAGCTGACCTCATCATTCAACATGGACGCAAGTGTGACCAAGAGAACGACGAAGCAGCTCAAACACCGCACGCTCACGACGTCGCATCCTTGCTTTGTTTTCTTCGTCCTGCTCTTCTCTTGCAACAGCAACTGTCGCGATTTCCTCAAAATACTCCATGCACCGGACAGTCACGACCGTTTCTCGGAGCGTCACACGCCGATTGAGGCGGGAAATGGCACCGGCCACGACAGGCGCGGGTTAAGAACTGCTTTAAACAAACTCTCCCTTGTATAGGCTGCCTTGTATTAGATCTTCCTATAAAATCAGGAAATGTGCTAATTTTCGGCCAATTTCAGTCGTTTTGGCAAAATAGGCGCCGATGGACCCCTTCGATCCGTTCCTGTTCGGCCCCCCCCCCATCGTTTCCAAAAATCGGCATGGCTGGCGTGAAGCTTTGTGGATGTGCATGTTTATATTTAACATTTGTATTCATATAAAAAGAGATTAAAATTTGCCTGATGCTCATTGATATTTCAAAAAGATAAAACAAAGTATCAGTATAAGTACGCTTAATCATATGCCTTAGCAGCATTTTCTCGAACTGCCCCCCCCCCCCCCCCCTCCCCCAGTGAGAATTCCTTAGCCGAGGCCCTGCCTCATTGCCGTCTTATATCAACACAATGTTACTACTATCGTGTCGCATCCTAATAGCCGTTCAGCCAGCCATCGCCATTCCACAAATATGTGAACACCAATACGCCGTGGTTTGTTTCTTGCGTCCTGTTTGCGGCGGTAGCAGGCCGCCGCACAGTGGGGCCTTTTGCCGATTAGCCGGAATTAATTCATGACAGCCACGCCGTCAACCGCAGTGCAACCAGCTGAGGCATACCAGCTGAACCAGCTGCGGAATGTCGGAAGAGGAATAAATTGCACACATTTTGACAGCAAAAGCAGTTTAAGGTCAGGTCAGGCCACAGAGTAATGACGTCATAATGCAAGGTCTGCACGGTAGTCTGAGCGCCGTAAGGTGTGTTCACGCTGCAGCCGTTTTATTTGCGTCAGTTTGGACTCAGGATGGTCATGATGGTCAGATTCGGCTGTTGATAGCCAGTCATGAGAATCAGCAGGTCACCGGCCAAGGTCATATTAGGTCACTGAGGAGCCATTTGATGCTGCTTAAAGTTGTGCTTTGTTCGTCGATTTGTATGGTCCTGACGTGCCGTAATTAACATATGAGGCCTAAACAAACATTAGAAGATATTGCGATTGTGATCAAAAGACGGCCCTCTCAAATTTACATATTTTTTCATTTCCAATTTTCGAAATTGCCTAATTTCACATTTCCAGCGAATTGGCTGTGGCAATCAAAGAGGCGAGTAGGGGCACGGTTTTCGGGTTGGGACAACATCAGAACATTCTGGCGACTACGCTGGTATGAGTCTCGAAGCGTCACTCGCTGTCAAACTTTATATAAACTTACATGTATGTACATGTTACATGTTAATCCTCATTTTAAAGCAGAGCTCAGTGTATGCAAGATTCAGGAGATTTTGCATGGCTTGTTAAGATTTGCAATGAAATGAAATAAAATGAAAAGTGTATTTTTTAAAATAAAATTAGTCAAGGAAAATGAACGTATATTGGTTCCAAAATAAGCGTCCGGCATGGTTAGACAACAGTCGGTAGTGAATACCTGCATTCTCGTCATTCCAGGTCGGTCTGGGAGGTAGGCTGTCCGACACACTCCAGTGCTCGGCGGGACAGCCTATACAGCTTGGCTACACTGACGCTACACACTGCCTGTATAGGCTGTTCCGCGCAGCATTGTAGTGCACCGTACAGCCTAACCTTTCAGGCGGTTTAAAATGCCCGGTATTCACTACAAATTAACTGCTGTGCCGGCCAACCCGGCGGGACGCTTATTTTGGAACCAATAGTACAACCAGTCAAATGTTGTGCATGTATTTCGCCTGAAACGGGTGATCTGGCGCTTCCGTCCACAAACTTCAGTTTCGGTAGCGTGTTTCATATGCTAGCAAAGGTTAACGGGGAAAACCAATGCCAGATTCGACAAATGCAGAGAACTTCGGTTCCGGGCAGTGCAGTTTGCAGGGAAAATGTGAACCTTCATTTATTTTAATCCGGCACGCTGCAGGGCGAAAGGCACCACAGTGCGCCGGCTGATCGGCCGGTGACCTCTGCCTCAGGCGCCGCAGGTCACGTGACTTGTTGCTATGCGAGGCGGGACCTCACGGCGCCACTCCCGTCAGCCAGCTGACCACTGGCCAGGGCGTGAGGCTGGGAGGATCGCTGCTGTCGAATCGTTGCTTCTTGATTGCTGATTGTTTATTGTCGGTTAATTGTTTTTCCTTTTATATTGCAGCTCTGCTGTTCGACACATTTATAGAAAATCAGTACTCAGCTGTCATTGGAGTGAACGATGCCTGAGAGTCCGTAGTGGTGATGCTAAAACTCCTCCAATGCCGGGTAAGCCACCATACTCAATCTCCTCCACAGTCCAGCTTCGTTTCCAAATACAGATAGCCTCCAACTCTCTGCCCTCCATGACAATCCGCACAGTGGAGTGCAAAGTGGAGTATTGACATTAGTATACTCAGGCGGCAAGCCTGGCGCTGAACGAAAAAAGCAGGCGGACGTTTTTTAAAAATTTGAACGGATTGTACCCTCGTGCCCCGAAAATTGCTGAGAACTATCGGAACTGTCATGTCCTAAGTATACACGTCAATATAACGAGATATTAAAATTAGCCTGATGCTCATTGATATTTCAAAAAGATAAAACAAGGTTAAGAATTATATGATATTTCGTTCACGGAACTTCATCAGATACAGAAATAACCAAATGCATTTGGCATTTTGTTATTGCTGTATCTGATGAAGTTCTGTGAACGAAATAATATATAATTCTTAAATTTGTTTTATCCTTTTGAAATATCAATGAGCATCGGGCTAATTTTAATATCTCTTTATAATATTACCATGCTCAGTCATAGCATCCAGTATTTATATACAGGCCAAGTTATTTTACTGCCCTGTAGAATGTATGACATACATTTTTTCATCCGAACCATTAGCCGGTGAACTGGAATCTCTTCGGAACTCTCCTCTGGTCGACCACTATAGCCTTAAACAAGACATATGAAGTCATAGGTCGAACGGAGCGATTCTAGTATTTTGGACATTTACCTATAACCGACGTTCTGCAAATAATCATGAATCATCAGATCAAATGGTCCAGGGGCCAAAAGATCCAGGGGCCATACCACAAGTTTTGCTCGATGGTTTTGGACTTGTTTAAAACAATGATGCAGAACTACAGACCACAGATATAATTAATTAATTTAACCTGACTTTCGCATTCCATTTATCATCAACATTTCATGATAGCAGATTGAAAAACAAGTAGAATAAATATTAATGTCAATACAACGGTTCAACATGACACCGTGAGTGAAAACTCCATCTCCAGGAAATGCCGGGCCCAGAGCAGCATCACCATTTAACAAAACAAGGAACGTAGGGATCGATACGCCGTGAGTGAAAACTCCATCTGCAGGAAATGTCAGGCCCAGAGCAGCATCACCATTTAACAAAACAAGCAACGTAGGGATCGATACGCCGTGAGTGAAAACTCCATCTCCAGGAAATGTCAGGCCCAGAGCAGCATCACCATTTAACAAAACAAGCAACGTAGGGATCGATACGCCGTGAGTGAAAACTCCATCTGCAGGAAATGTCAGGCCCAGAGCAGCATCACCATTTAACAAAACAAGCAACGTAGGGATCGATACGCCGTGAGTGAAAACTCCATCTCCAGGAAATGTCAGGCCCAGAGCAGCATCACCATTTAACAAAACAAGCAACGTAGGGATCGATACGCCGTGAGTGAAAACTCCATCTGCAGGAAATGCCGGGCCCAGAGCAGCATCACCATTTAACAAAACAAGCAACGTAGGGATCGATACGCCGTGAGTGAAAACTCCATCTGCAGGAAATGCCGGGCCCAGAGCAGCATCACCATTTAACAAAACAAGGAACGTATGGATCGATACTCCGTGAGTGAAAACTCCATCTGCAGGAAATGCCGGGCCCAGAGCAGCATCACCATTTAACAAAACAAGGAACGTAGGGATCGATACGCCGTGAGTGAAAACTCCATCTGCAGGAAATGCCAGGCCCAGAGCAGCATCACCATTTAACACAACAAGCAACGTAGGGATCGATACTCCGTGAGTGAAAACTCCATCTGCAGGAAATGTCAGGCCCAGAGCAGCATCACCATTTAACAGAACAAGGAACGTAGGGATCGATACTCCGTGAGTGAAAACTCCATCTGCAGGAAATGTCAGGCCCAGAGCAGCATCACCATTTAACAGAACAAGGAACGTAGGGATCGATACTCCGTGAGTGAAAACTCCATCTCCAGGAAATGCCGGGCCCAGAGCAGCATCACCATTTAACAGAACAAGCAACGTAGGGATCGATACGCCGTGAGTGAAAACTCCATCTGCAGGAAATGTCAGGCCCAGAGCAGCATCACCATTTAACAGAACAAGCAACGTAGGGATCGATACGCCGTGAGTGAAAACTCCATCTGCAGGAAATGCCGGGCCCAGAGCAGCATCACCATTTAACAAAACAAGCAACGTAGGGATCGATACGCCGTGAGTGAAAACTCCATCTCCAGGAAATGCCGGGTCCAGAGCAGCATCACCATTTAACAAAACAAGCAACGTAGGGATCGATACGCCGTGAGTGAAAACTCCATCTCCAGGAAATGCCGGGCCCAGAGCAGCATCACCATTTAACAAAACAAGCAACGTAGGGATCGATACGCCGTGAGTGAAAACTCCATCTGCAGGAAATGCCGGGTCCAGAGCAGCATCACCATTTAACAAAACAAGCAACGTAGGGATCGATACGCCGTGAGTGAAAACTCCATCTGCAGGAAATGCCGGGTCCAGAGCAGCATCACCATTTAACAAAACAAGCAACGTAGGGATCGATACGCCGTGAGTGAAAACTCCATCTGCAGGAAATGCCAGGCCCAGAGCAGCATCACCATTTAACACAACAAGCAACGTAGGGATCGATACGCCGTGAGTGAAAACTCCATCTGCAGGAAATGTCAGGCCCAGAGCAGCATCACCATTTAACAGAACAAGGAACGTAGGGATCGATACGCCGTGAGTGAAAACTCCATCTGCAGGAAATGCCAGGCCCAGAGCAGCATCACCATTTAACAAAACAAGGAACGTATGGATCGATACGCCGTGAGTGAAAACTCCATCTGCAGGAAATGCCGGGCCCAGAGCAGCATCACCATTTAACAAAACAAGGAACGTAGGGATCGATACGCCGTGAGTGAAAACTCCATCTGCAGGAAATGCCGGGCCCAGAGCAGCATCACCATTTAACAAAACAAGCAACGTAGGGATCGATACGCCGTGAGTGAAAACTCCATCTGCAGGAAATGTCAGGCCCAGAGCAGCATCACCATTTAACAGAACAAGCAACGTAGGGATCGATACGCCGTGAGTGAAAACTCCATCTGCAGGAAATGCCGGGCCCAGAGCAGCATCACCATTTAACAGAACAAGCAACGTAGGGATCGATACGCCGTGAGTGAAAACTCCATCTGCAGGAAATGCCGGGCCCAGAGCAGCATCACCATTTAACAGAACAAGCAACGTAGGGATCGATACGCCGTGAGTGAAAACTCCATCTGCAGGAAATGCCAGGCCCAGAGCAGCATCACCATTTAACAAAACAAGGAACGTATGGATCGATACGCCGTGAGTGAAAACTCCATCTCCAGGAAATGCCGGGCCCAGAGCAGCATCACCATTTAACAGAACAAGGAACGTATGGATCGATACGCCGTGAGTGAAAACTCCATCTGCAGGAAATGCCGGGCCCAGAGCAGCATCACCATTTAACAAAACAAGCAACGTAGGGATCGATACACCGTGAGTGAAAACTCCATCTGCAGGAAATGCCAGGCCCAGAGCAGCATCACCATTTAACACAACAAGCAACGTAGGGATCGATACACCGTGAGTGAAAACTCCATCTGCAGGAAATGCCAGGCCCAGAGCAGCATCACCATTTAACAAAACAAGGAACGTATGGATCGATACGCCGTGAGTGAAAACTCCATCTGCAGGAAATGCCGGGTCCAGAGCAGCATCACCATTTAACAGAACAAGGAACGTATGGATCGATACACCGTGAGTGAAAACTCCATCTGCAGGAAATGCCGGGCCCAGAGCAGCATCACCATTTAACAGAACAAGGAACGTAGGGATCGATACGCCGTGAGTGAAAACTCCATCTCCAGGAAATGCCGGGCCCAGAGCAGCATCACCATTTAACAGAACAAGGAACGTATGGATCGATACGCCGTGAGTGAAAACTCCATCTCCAGGAAATGCCGGGCCCAGAGCAGCATCACCATTTAACAAAACAAGGAACGTAGGGATCGATACGCCGTGAGTGAAAACTCCATCTCCAGGAAATGCCGGGCCCAGAGCAGCATCACCATTTAACAAAACAAGCAACGTAGGGATCGATACACCGTGAGTGAAAACTCCATCTGCAGGAAATGCCGGGCCCAGAGCAGCATCACCATTTAACAGAACAAGGAACGTAGGGATCGATACGCCGTGAGTGAAAACTCCATCTCCAGGAAATGCCGGGCCCAGAGCAGCATCACCATTTAACAGAACAAGGAACGTATGGATCGATACGCCGTGAGTGAAAACTCCATCTCCAGGAAATGCCGGGCCCAGAGCAGCATCACCATTTAACAAAACAAGGAACGTAGGGATCGATACGCCGTGAGTGAAAACTCCATCTCCAGGAAATGCCGGGCCCAGAGCAGCATCACCATTTAACAAAACAAGGAACGTAGGGATCGATACGCCGTGAGTGAAAACTCCATCTCCAGGAAATGCCGGGCCCAGAGCAGCATCACCATTTAACAAAACAAGGAACGTAGGGATCGATACGCCGTGAGTGAAAACTCCATCTCCAGGAAATGCCGGGTCCAGAGCAGCATCACCATTTAACAAAACAAGGAACGTAGGGATCGATACGCCGTGAGTGAAAACTCCATCTCCAGGAAATGCCGGGTCCAGAGCAGCATCACCATTTAACAGAACAAGGAACGTAGGGATCGATACGCCGTGAGTGAAAACTCCATCTCCAGGAAATGCCGGGTCCAGAGCAGCATCACCATTTAACACAACAAGCAACGTATGGATCGATACGCCGTGAGTGAAAACTCCATCTCCAGGAAATGCCAGGCCCAGAGCAGCATCACCATTTAACAAAACAAGGAACGTAGGGATCGATACGCCGTGAGTGAAAACTCCATCTGCAGGAAATGCCAGGCCCAGAGCAGCATCACCATTTAACAAAACAAGGAACGTAGGGATCGATACGCCGTGAGTGAAAACTCCATCTCCAGGAAATGCCGGGCCCAGAGCAGCATCACCATTTAACAGAACAAGGAACGTATGGATCGATACGCCGTGAGTGAAAACTCCATCTCCAGGAAATGCCAGGCCCAGAGCAGCATCACCATTTAACAAAACAAGGAACGTATGGATCGATACTCCGTGAGTGAAAACTCCATCTGCAGGAAATGCCAGGCCCAGAGCAGCATCACCATTTAACAAAACAAGGAACGTATGGATCGATACTCTTCCGTCAACACAAATATCACGTTGTGACAGCATTCGAGGCCTGCCGGCGTCCTTCTAATTGCTCTGCTGGGCTGACCTATGACCGGGCGAAACGGCGATGTACGGCTCGGGAGAAAGCTGACAATGAATGTGGCTGCTCCCCGGCTAACTATAGCTTTATGACGGTGCATTGGCATGCAAGCGGCAAAAGAAACCTGGGTCTGTCTGCAGCCATGCCTCGCGCCTCACGGTGGGAGCCCGGGCAATATGACAGGCAGTGGTTGTCATGACAACATATTTCCCGGAAGCTTGCAGCAAGTAACGCCGTTCACCTGGGAATGTAGCAATGCCTGAGCACTTACAAAAATTAACAATATTGACGCAGTTATAATGATATCACCTATTTAAAAATGGAATATTGATTAATTGCATTGATACAGTATCTCTAGCCGATATTTATCACATTACATTAAAGGGAGTGTGCATACTGTTTTGGAATGTCAAAAATATTTTGCATACGGTAAGTAGCTATTGGTTTGATTGTTGTATATGATGAAATTCACATCTGGAGCACCTTTAGTTGAATTTTCACTTATATTGTTTTTTGTTTATTTTTTGTTTCGATATCTATAAAACGATCGCCACTATGGTGATGTTATGTAAAACGGCGCACTTTAAGACAATACAATTACGGTCACATCATGCAAGATGTGACCGTAATCATCATAAAGACAAGTTTTGCACAGCACGTTCTTGCCACTGTGAACTTTATTATGTGCAAGTTTCGTAGCTCTAAATTGATATCTTCTTAAAAAAATGGCCATCGGCCATCATCGAAACGGCCATCATCGAAAAACATGATGGCCGTCCAGTTTCTGTTCGGCTGCTGCTATCAGCGTGCACGAGCTGTTTTGTTGAATTGCTATTGGCCGGCGATAACAATATGCTAGAGTTTAATCGATAGTTGTAGTGCTTCTAGTAGCGGAAGCCCTCTGGAGTCTACCCGATAACTTTTTGCTCCCAGCAAGTTCCTGGAGTCTTTGGAATATCTCAGCAACTAGATGTTCTATAGACTATTGTCAATAACCCCAAATAAGCGATGTGAGTAGGCACACTCCCTTTAACCCAAATGTGTATAATTTAACTGCTGAAATGTAAGAGCGCTACGTAACGTTTTTATATGTGCATGGCTGGATTCGTATTCTCATTAAACGCATTAATTAACATGCATGCAATCTCAGCTCATTCATCGCCCAAAGTTCCGTCAACTGAAAATAACTAAATCCGTTTCGGAGAACGTTATTGACCAAAATCTAAAAGCAAGTGTTTTGCTTGCATTCTTTACTGTATTTTGTTTGGATTTTTCCACAACATAAAACCGCATGTGCGGCAGTGAACATTTTTGCACGACAACAAACCTTCCTGTGACTCGCTGACCGCGTGTGCCGGGCCAGTTGGCAGTTTGTGGCGCTGATCTGGCAGCCACGCCCGGCCGGTCCGACACGCGGCTCGCCCACTGCCCGCTGCCCGGTATCCCGCTGCCCGGTAGCTCGCTCGCTCGGTCGCTCGGTCGGTCGGTCAGTCGGTCGGTGACCGGACCTGCTGGCCTCATTTCGATCAGCTGACGGTCAGCAGCCGTACACCGGACACCCGGACACGGCCGGCCGACTCCGGCTGGTCCGAGTCCAGCTGATCCGACTCCAGTCAGCTGACTGACTCCAGAGTCAGAGACACATCTGATTGACTACAGAGTCAGAGACACATCTGATTGACTCCAGAGTCAGAGACACATCTTATTGACTCCAGAGTCAGAGACACAGCTGATTGACTCCCGAGTCAGAGATACAGCTGATTGACTCCAGAGTCAGATATACAGCTGATTGACTCCAGAGTCAGAGATACAGCTGATTGACTCCAGAGTCAGATATACAGCTGATTGAATCCAGAGTCAGAGATACAGCTGATTGACTCCAGAGTCAGAGAAACAGCTGATTGACTCCAGAGTCATAGATACAGCTGATTGACTCCAAAGTCATAGATACAGCTGATTGACTCCAGAGTCAGAGATGCAGCTGATTGACTCCAGAGTCAGATATACCGCTGATTGACTGCAGAGTCAGAGATACAGCTGATTGACTCCAGAGTTAGATATACAGCTGATTGACTCCAGTCATAGATACAGCTGATTGACTCCAAAGTCATAGATACAGCTGATTGACTCCAGAGTCAGAGATACAGCAGATTGACTCCAGAGTCAGAGATACAGCAGATTGACTCCAGAGTCAGAGATACAGCTGATTGACTCCAGAGTCAGAGACACAGCTGATTGACTCCAGAGTTAGATATACAGCTGATTGACTCCAGAGTCAGATATACAGCTGATTGACTCCAGAGTCAGAGATACAGCTGATTGACTCCAGAGTCAGATATACAGCTGATTGACTCCAGAGTCAGAGAAACAGCTGATTGACTCCAGAGTCATAGATACAGCTGATTGACTCCAAAGTCATAGATACAGCTGATTGACTCCAGAGTCATAGATACAGCTGATTGACTCCAGATACATAGATACAGCTGATTGACTCCAGAGTCAGAGATACAGCTGATTAACTCCAGAGTCAGAGATAAAGCTGATTGACTCCAGAGTCAGATATAAAGCTGATTGACTGCAGAGTCAGAGATACAGCTGATTGACTCCAGAGTTAGATATATAGCTGATTGACTCCAGAGTCATAGATACAGCTGATTGACTCCAAAGTCATAGATACAGCTGATTAACTCCAGAGTCAGATATACAGCAGATTGACTCCAGAGTCAGAGATACAGCAGATTGACTCCAGAGTCAGAGATACAGCTGATTGACTCCAGAGTCAGATACACAGCTGATTGACTCCAGAGTTAGATATACAGCTGATTGACTCCAGAGTCAGATATACAGCTGATTGACTCCAGAGTCAGAGATACAGCTGATTGACTCCAGAGTCAGATATACAGCTGATTGACTCCAGAGTCAGAGAAACATCTGATTGACTCCAGAGTCATAGATACAGCTGATTGACTCCAAAGTCATATATACAGCTGATTGACTCCAGAGTCAGAGATACAGCTGATTGACTCCAGAGTCAGATAAACCGCTGATTGACTCCAGAGTCAGAGATACAGCTGATTGACTCCAGAGTCATATATACAGCTGATTGACTCCAGAGTCATAGATACAGCTGATTGACTCCAGAGTCAGAGATACAGCTGATTAACTCCAGAGTCAGAGATACAGCTGATTGACTCCAGAGTCGGATATACAGCTGATTGACTCCAGAGTCAGAGATACAGCTGATTGACTCCAGAGTCATAGATACAGCTGATTGACTCCAGAGTCAGATATACAGCTGATTAACTCCAGAGTCAGAGATACAGCTGATTTACTCCAGAGTCGGAGATACAGCTGACTGACTCCAGAGTCAGATATACAGCTGATTGACTCCAGAGTCAGAGATACAGCTGATTGACTCCAGAGTCAGAGATACAGCTGATTGACTCCAGAGTCAGAGATACAGCTGACTGACTCCAGAGTCAGAGATACAGCTGATTGACTCCAGAGTCATAGATACAGCTGACTGACTCCAGAGTCAGAGATACTGCTGACTGACTCCAGAGTCAGAGACACAGCTGATTGACTCCAGAGTCAGAGACAGCTGACTGACTCCAGAGTCAGGAACACAGCTGATTGACTCCAGAGTCTGAGATACAGCTGATTGACTCCAGAGTCAGAGATACAGCTGATTGACTCCAGAGTCAGAGATGCAGCTGATTGACTCCTGAGTCAGAGACACATCTGACTGACTCCAGAGTCAGAGATACAGCTGAATGACTCCAGAGTAAGAGATACAGCTGATTGACTCCAGAGTGAGATATACAGCTGATTGACTCCAGAGTCAGAGACACAGCTGATTGACTCCAGAGTCAGAGATACAGCTGATTAACTCCAGAGTCAGAGATACAGCTGACTTACTCCAGAGTCGGAGATACAGCTGATTGACCCCAGAGTCGGAGATACAGCAGATTGACTCCAGAGTCAGAGATACAGCTGATTGACTCCAGAGTCAGAGACACAGCTGATTGACTCCAGAGTCAGAGATACAGCTGATTGACTCCAGAGTCAGAGACACAGCTGATTGACTCCAGAGTCATAGATACAGCTGACTGACTCCAGTGTCAGAGATACAGCTGATTGACTCCAGAGTCGGAGATACAGCTGACTGACTCCAGAGTCAGAGATACAGCTGATTGACTCCAGAGTCAGAGATAAAGCTGATTGACTCCAGAGTCAGAGATGCAGCAGATTGACTCCAGAGTCAGAGATACAGCAGATTTACTCCAGAGTCATAGATACAGCTGACTGACTCCAGAGTCAGAGATACAGCTGACTGACTCCAGAGTCAGATATACAGCTGATTGACTCCAGAGTCAGAGATACAGCAGATTGACTCCAGAGTCATAGATACAGCTGATTGAATCCAGAGTCAGAGATACAGCTGATTGACTCCAGAGTCAGAGACACAGCTGACTGACTCCAGAGTCGGACTGACTTCGGCTGATCCGACTCCAGCTGATCCGACTCTCATAGAATCAACTGTCTGGCTCCAGGGTCTGACTGACTGATTCCAGAGTTAGACCGACTCCAGCTGATCCGACTCCGGAGTCAGATGAATGACTCCAGAGTCAAACTGACTTATAAGATCTGACTCCTGCTGGTCTGGACTCTATGTATAGTCAGAGGTATTGGTGATCTGATTTCCTTCACCTTTTCATCTCACACCATAAATTCAAGGGCGGATCCAGCCGGCCGTTTTTTTTGGGGGGGGGGGAGGGCAAACCATTTTTTTATCGGACTTTACCTACCCCCAATTTATAATTTCTTACCGGATTTGGGCCACTTTATTTTGCAATCACACGATATCTATTTTTGTATAGGTTTTCGACCTTTTGGGATATCGGAAAAGGAAAATTGTCAGCTTGCAGTTTGTATTTTTCCGACATTGCCTTACACTGAGCAAAACTATGTCAATTGTCAGCTGTACCCAGGGGCGTCGCCGATAATTTTGGAGTGGGAGATCGGCTGAAATGACGATAAAAAAATGTACCCCAATTTGTTATGCGTGTATTGAAGCCTTTGTAGCATTTTTAATGTGGATTTGCATGTTATAGTAGGTACTTGTTATTTAGCAGCGCGAAGCGGCGCATTTTTTTTTCTCGGGTTTGCCTCATAAAACCCCAAAACATAGGCATTTTTAGCTTCTTAGCCTTGTAGAGGATAAAAAGCTAAAAATGTTATTCATTCAATTCAGCGTTACGACGAAACGAAGACGTTGACGATGGCTTCGTTATGACGATGGCCACTGATGTGACGCCGCGAAGCGTCGTGAACATTTTAATTTTAAGTTGTGGAAAACGAAATTATAATATTGGAACCAGACCGTGAGTGGAGCCAAGACCTCTTTTCCTGGTTGCACATCTCGGTATGATGAAACATGTTGAAATGAGGTAGTTTTTCATATACATTAGCCTCGGATAGTAAATCACGATGACCGGTGGCGGTCTGCGCTCAATAGTACATATGCTAATAATAACTGTAGTCTGCATACATACCTATGTACCGAACTGTAGCAAACAACTGGTAACGGTGCACATGGTTTCAAAGTAGCAAGAGGCAGACCGATATTTCCGCGCATAAATGGTCCCTGTGGATCTGGAGGAGCCTGGGGGAGATGGCTTGGGGAGATAGTCTTGGCCTGGTCCCCACTATTAGCTCTTCGGGCCAGCAAGTTGGGGACCGCTGGAACAGCTTACGGTTGCCAAGGTCCGCGTCTTTGCGTTCGCGTCGCCTTTTTCAGAACTTGGCAGACTAGCTAAACATATAGCCCGCTTTATAGTTAATATTTTATGAAGAGAGTTGGCCCTGGGGCCAGCAATTACCGTCAAGGAGTGCCTTTGCAAGACACTTAATGGAATTAATTTTCCAAATTTGTATATGCAAGTGCGAAACTTGTGTCATGCCGCGAAGCGGCGCGAAATTTTTACAGTTTTTGACTGTGGCTAGCTGGATTTTGACTGCTGCAATTTTGGGATGTCCAGTACCGTTCTAAAAACGCAAATATAGCATGTAGTAGACTTCACGTCTTGTGGGGGGGGGGCAAAACATATTTTAGCCCCCCTCTTAAACAGGCTTGGGGGGGGGGGGGGGGCATGGCCCCGTTCGCCCCCTCCCTGGATCCGCCCTTGCATAAGTTATAACAACAATGTTAATGACCTTTAATTTCGAAAAGGAAGCATTTACAGATTGGCTCTACTGGCATTTAAACTTAAAATGTTGTTATGATTTTAATATAGGTTGTAAAACCTATGAAAGCCAGTGGTACAGTGGGATCGGGAAAAATTGCGACAAAATTAACAGGGCTTTTACCCGGCAAGGGACTATGTTTCGAAGTTCCAGTTTTGAGTGCGTGACAAATGGACATGCTTAGAGTGTGCACGTGACCACGTGCTTAATTTTGTTGATAATTGCATATCTTTGATCATGAGGAACGTATCCGAGTAGGACCCCCGAAGCAGTTTTGGCAGTTTTTCTTGAAAACGATGGCAATGCGGAAAGTTTTTCTTATACAATATAATATGCAATATAATATAATTTGGTATAATCATTAAAAAATAGGGTTATTTAAAAAGTAACCGCATACCAAATAGTCAGAAGAATGAATAAAGGTGATACATTGGAAAAAAGAAGGGAAGTGGCAGGAAGGCCCCAAAAATGAGCACTGAACAAGGAATAAAGCGCAAGTGGCACATGCATGCAAATTGGGGTACCTCGCGGTGGCAGGCTGCACTCATGTTTGGTGTTTGCCGGTCCGGCATCAGCGAAAGTCTGAAGAGAAAGCTGACTTGTGCTTTAGACGCCGAAAACAAGTCCCAGTCACCACTGACGGTAAAAAGTTAAAATAAGATAAGAGACGTTTTAAAATGGCCCAAGCTTTGCAAGGCGATGGGCTGGAAGCACTGAAAGAAAAATCAAATCCCGGTCGTTGTAAAAGCAATAGTCCACTTGGCAGACTTGTCAATGATTCATATTTGTCATGAGTCGATTCACAGTGATTCACGGACCATAATGAATGATTCAATCATGATTCAATCACTCAACATTACCATAATGAATGATTCAATCATGATTCAATCACTCAACATTACCATAATGAATGATTCAATCATGATTCAATCACTCAACATTACCATAATGAATGATACAATCTTGATTCAATCACTCAACATTAAATGGAAGTGTCGACTCCTTTGTCTAACTCCTTTGATTTTGAATGTGCGACTCTAAGATTTTATGAGCGTGACAGGGAGGTCATGCTCTACCTGTGTGCCAATTTGCATGCACATCAGAATAGTCTGCTGTTTGACCTTAAACATATGACCTGCTCTAACTCCTTTGATTTTAAATGTGCGACTCTAAGATTGTACCAGAATGATCACTAGGTCGTGATCTATCTGTGTACCAATTTTGAAACCAATCCGAATAGTCCGCGAATGTATTTCCGAATGTGAATGTGAATGTGAGCCAATTGGACACGCGTGTTGTTTATTTTGATTATAAAATTATATTGATAGTATTTATTATAATTGCAAATTCCAAGTTCCAAAAGCATTAATGACTTCACGTTTCACTTTTTTTAAGCGAATAGAACATTTATTTTGATTTTGCATTATGTATTTTTTAAAATAAAGCATGATGTGGAATAAAGCGGCGCCGATGCGACAGTGATATTTGGGACATGCGGAGGTCATGCAAATGTTTGTTTATGATTTGGTTTTTTTTAAAAGTATTTAGGTACCTACCCCTAACCCTACCAGTTCCAAGGTATTCACCTAGTCAGGGCTGATTGAACAGTGGCTTTGTGCCCACTGGAGTTGGACACAAAGCCTCGCTTTCTTTACGCATAGATAAATTACAGGCTACAGCTCAGGACACAGAGCTCATATAATTGGCCATTAAGTGCCTGGTTTGACCACAAGGCACAGATGAATGCTGGGCTGCTGGCATATTTTGTGGACAGTTTATGCTGTTCGACCAAAAAAGAATGATTCTTTGAGCAATGAATGATTCAATCAGCCTATTTTCTCTGTATGAATGATTCAATCAGTGACTCACAACAGGTTTGCGCATGAGGTGAATCGATTCATGAGTCATTCATTTGAAATAAGAATGATTCAATCAAAAATAGTCGATTCACATTGAATCATTGACAAGTCTGCCACTTGGCAAGGGCGGATACAGCCTGTTTTTTTTTTTTGGGGGGGGGGGGCAACCAGTTTGAGCGGATCTTACCTAGGTACCCCCAATTTCGAAAATCTCCCTGGATTTGGGCCACTTTATTTTGCAACACACGATTTCTAAAGATTTTTTTTTTTTAGCTTTTCGACCTTTTGGGATATCGAAAAAGGTGTACCTATGTTTTCGTTCCCGACTGCAAAGGGAAAAAGCATGAAAAATGTGTACTGAATCAACCCGGCTTTGCCCTTAAGAGCAAGGACGGATCCATCCGTTCGTCTTCGGGGCCAACTTCTTTTTGCTACGGGGTTCGACGACCCTTGCAACAACAAAAAAACAAGGGTATCTTAGATTTTAACATTTTTTTTGCGGTCAGGGAAACAAATGTTAGTGGAAAGAAGCTACCATAGAAATTTAAAACAGAACTTGGAGCATCAAATAAATGGTAGTTTTCTTCAGAATTTCCAGCTCCGAATCTCGGATAGTAAACCGAGGGGATGGTCCGACCGGAAAAATGAATACGCATTTCGCTGCACAAATGTTTGTCGTTGTTATCTGTTGCGCTGCGATAAAAAAGAGCTAAAGGCGAAGACGTCAAACATGATCGAACCAGTCGCACTTCCGCCATCCAAAACAATAATACAGATGTGAGATGACCTGATCATGGCGTCAAATTAAATATGCATTTCAAGAAACTTAGCTACCCATCTATGCACCACATACGGATAGAATGATCAACTTCCGTTGCCAGGTTCTTGCAAAAAAAATATGTCGCTGCTCCCGGACATCGAGGCCATTTGCGCATCTCGGTGGGTCCATAGATACGACACACGCAGGCGAAGTACCGATACCTACTACGGTGAACGCTGCATTTCTCATATTACTGTCGTACAGTCTATGGCAGAAACCTGCGACAGCCAGCCAGGCAGCGGCAGCCTGAAATAATCTAGCTGGTGACTTCACGATCGCGCAAAGAAGTCAACGACTTCGCTGACGGATGACATTATAATGTCATCCGTATATGTCAGACCTATAGGTCTCGCGGTGGGCTTCGCACATAATCAGCGCCTCCATCCGGAGCTCTGTCATTGTCGTTCGGAGAGAGGATAGAGTCTTCTCCTCCTTACTGAACACCCTCTCCGCCTCCGCCATTGTAACCGGAAGGACGGGAAGGACCATACAGGGAAAATGGATTTAGACCGATTGTTCTATTGTAGACTTGCTTGACCGAAATGGTCCTGGATAGAAAGAATGAAATAAGGACAACTGTAAACTTGATAATTATTAAACTTATAAATTACCCTCGCCCTGCTGGGGGTCATTTGTCATTTTGCCCCCCCCCCTCCCCTCCCGAGGTTTTTCGAGAATAGCGGGAAAACAGCGGCGCGCAGCGCCGCCAAATTTGGCAAAAATTGCCCAAATTTGGCCAAATTTGCCCAGTACCATTCTAAAAACGCAAATATAGCATGTATTAGACTTCACGTCCTGGGGGCGGGGGGGGGGGGGGGGGGCACATAGTTCCCTCATTAGTCTTGACTACGAAGTAACCGATACCTACTACGGTGAACGCTGCATTTCTCATATTACTGCTATACAGTCTATGGCAGAAAACATAGTCTTGCGGGGGGGGGGGGGGGGGGGGGCATGGCCCGCCCCCCCTGGATCCGCCCCGCCACTTGGAACGCCACTCAGGGCATATTTTAAAGATTTTCCGCTGCGTCCCAAAATGAGCAAAGGGCACACTGTTGTCGGAAAGGGCACCCTAAATAGGCTGAAAAGGGCATTTTACGCACGGTTGCACACTAGTTGACAAGTTGTTTGGGGGTCAAAACCAACAAATTCCGTTAAAATTCCAAGCAGAGGTCATCATAGTTCGCTTTCTTGTGCATTAATACCGAACTTAATTTAAAGAAGCTTTCCTATGAACAATACTTCGATTTCTTTATTAAAAAAAAAAAACAGGAAATGTTTGTTTTTCGATGGTCCCGTGGAATTCATCTTCAGAATCTTATTTCGATAGACGGCTTCGACAGATGGTAATTATCCTCTAAAAACCGCTAGAATGGGCCTTAACCCTCGCTGGTTCAGGATAGGCGCGATGCCATCCCTCGGGTTTTGGTAAATATAGTCCCGTTACTCATTACTCCGTTACTTTTCGTTCGATGTTACTCTTATTGGTAGAGGGTCATCCTACATACCTCCAAATGAGATAGAGGATCACAAGCGGTTACCGCTTGCTTCGCTGTCCGAAGAGGCGACGTCGTTGGCTTCGGTTGTACCCTTTCTGGTGAGACGAAAGCATGTGTTCTTTAGAGGCAAATTTCATGAAATAAAGTCAAAAGTTAAATAACACATTTGGGATTAAACTAAATCGTTCGAAAATTGCATTTATCAACATGTGATCCGTCAAACGGGAGTGCGTTTCAAGCGCAGTATGTTCTTCGAGAATAGTTACTTCGGAACCAATATTTGGTGGCTATTGCAAGCTTTACCAACCCCAATTACGCCGACCAAAATAGGTATTACAGCGTTTTGTTAAAACTTTATCTATAACTTTATTGTTTGTAAATACACGTACATTTTTGGTAGATATTGGTCGGAAATGACTGCGCTTCACAGCTGTATATTTTATATCGTTCAACAGCCTCCGGTTTTGGCGCCATAGCGCTGTAATCAGGGAAAAAATCAAAAGTTGTCCAATTTTATATCCCCAGTCGATTTAAATGCTTAAATACTGATCGGTAAGTTTCAGCTTTACATGCATTATAAAGCCGGTACATTTGTCTACACAATTGCATATGCTTCATCGCTTTAAATGCGATAGGTTCCGAGTTCTGACATTAATCGTCAACAACGTTGTAAAACCATGATGTTTAAATTATTTCGCTATTTACTTTGCACGTGCCACGCGCTGATCGCCGACCCACATTGCATATGCCAGCCCGAACGGGCTGGCGTGCTGCGAAAATAACGTTAATTTCTCTATACGCCTGTGTTTATTCCGTGCCGATCGAACTCTAAATTACCGAGATATCGACCTGGGATTGCATCCATGTTTTGCGCTTTTTTTGTGCATTTAACACACACATTTTGCTCAGGTTTTCTGCATGTTAAACCAACGGAAAAATATCCCCCCTGCTGGCGCTTGCTGTGACCGACACAAGCATCGAAGCGTCTTTATTTTGTGCAGTAGATCGTCACAAAGCTTGAAAA
>JAXIVJ010000189.1:345424-351414 GCA_036785665.1 Chirona hameri
AGGGCAGGGCATAGTGCAGGGCATAGGGCAGGGCATAGGACAGGGCATAGGGCAGGGCATAGGGCAGGGCATAGGGCAGGGCATAGGGAGGGCAGGGCATAGGGCAGGGCATAGGGCAGGGCATAGGGCAGGGCATAGGGCAGGGCATAGGGCAGGGTATAGGGCAGTGCATAGGGCAGGGCATAGGGCAGTGCATAGGGCAGGGCATAGGGCAGGGCATAGGGCAGGGCATAGGGCAGGGCATAGGGCAGGACATAGGGCAGGGCATAGGGCAGGTCATAGGGCAGGGCATAGGGCAGGGCATAGGGCAGGGCATAGGGCAAGACATAGGGCAGGACATAGGTCAGGGCATAGGGCAGGGCATAGGGCAGGGCATAGGGCAGGGCATAGGGCAGGGCATAGGGCAGGGCATAGGGCAGGGCATAGGGCAGGGCATAGGGCAGGGCATAGGGCAGGGCATAGGGCAGGGCATAGGGCAGGGCATAGGGCAGGGCATAGGGCAGGGCATAGGGCAGGGCATAAGGCAGGGAATAGGGCAGGGCATAAGGCAGGGAATAGGGCAGGGAATAGGGCAGGGCATAGGGCAGGGCATAGGGCAGGGCATAGGGCAGGGCATAGGGCAGGGCATAGGGCAGGGCATAGGGCAGGGCATAGGGCAGGGCATAGGGCAGGGCATAGGGCAGGGCATAGGGCAGGGCATAGGGCAGGGCATAGGGCAGGGCACAGGACAGGTCAGGGCACAGGGCAGGGCACAGGGCAGGGCACAGGGCAGGGCACAGGGCAGGGCACAGGGCAGGGCACAGGGCAGGGCACAGGGCAGGGCACAGGGCAGGGCACATGCCGCAGGACCAGGACAAGACGATTCCGGGACAGCATAGCGACAAGACACTTCGGTTTTTCAAACTATACTCGTTGCTTTTAACTTTATCAGGGGCACATTTTACCTCTGGGACGCAGTGGTTCAAAATCGGAAGGGGCTGCGTCCCGATGGATGGGGGCTGCGTCTGGAAATGGGACGCAGTCAATGCGTTAACCCTATTTGTAACAAGGGGGGGATTCCGTCCCCCTCACGTTTTCCCAGATATCTCCCGAACGGCTGACATTTTAGGACTTTTCCTCAAATTAAATTCCGCATATGAAGTCAAAATTTTGCGTTCTTAACCTGACCAGAGGCGATTGCAGGGCACGTTTTTGGGAGGGTTCTGCGGCGACATTTGGCGATAATACGGAAATGCGATCTTCACGGTTTCTTCCTAACTGCCTCAAGTATGAAGAAGTTACATCGGTTTACAGTGATTGCAACAAGTGCACATTAGTTGATGTTAATGAAATATCATACAAATTGCATAGCAGAGGCGGTTTCAGGGGCTTGTAAAGAGTGGGGGGGGGGGGGGTCCAGGAAGTATGTTAATTGCTCATGTCTGTCGGGAGCTGAAACAGATTAGTGAAAATAACTGCCAAAGCTTATGGCGATGAGTCAGAATCAAGAGCCACGAAAGCTACTGATTGCTACTTTTTCGCTCTTCGAGAGACATCGCAGTTTACAAAGCATTAAATAAGCTCCAGATTGCTGGTTTAATTATGCCTCTGTGGCATATCGTTTGGGAACTACAAGTCAATTACATTTGTCTCAATTTGTCCTGATCACCGTGTATATAAAGTTATACAGGGTGATCAGGACATACAAGCCCTGGCATACAAGCTTTTAGCTTATATGCCAGACAAATACTCTTTGTTGTTGTAAAAAGTGGCAGCAGAAAATAAAGAAGCCGGACAAATATCACAAAACTGCAGCGTCAAGCAGAATAAATGTATCTGCAGGCTGTAGGACGACCAATGACTGTGAACGGCTAATGCTGATTTCTCTCCTCACTGCCTCCAAAAAAGCGGTACACTGTGGCTGACACCACCGGCATGCCATCTCTCTGAAATTCGTGTCAAGGATTGAGCCGCATCGTGGCGGCAGCGCCTGCTTCAAGCAGACCCAGGTTACTGAAGCTGTCCTCCACCTCCTCACCCCCTCATCCGCGCCGCACCGGGGGGCTGCCGTGCGCCGGTGGCACATCTCGTTTGCGCCGCTGCACGTCTCGGCCGCGCGTCGGCGGCGAAAGTGTCCTCGGGGGCGGCGCGCGGCGCGTGACGAGGTGGTGTGAGCGGCCTGCGGAGCGGTTGTAACCGGCTGAGGCCGGACCGGGCCGGGCAGGTCGCACGGCTACAGCAGCGGGCCGGCCCACTGGCGGCCGGCTCACTGGCTCAGGAACGGGGTCAGTGGCACGCGCTAAGCGGCCGCCACGCCGCCCGCCAGCCGGCTGGCCTGGAGGGAGGGGTGGGAGGCGGCCGCCGACCAGTCGCCACTTGTAGGTAACGTCGCCAGAACCGGACCCAGAGGCGAACTGGATACCGATATGAGGCAGACTGGAACCCAGAGGCGGAACTGGATACCGATATGAAGCCAGACCGACCCAGAGGCGGAACTGATACCGATATGAAAGGCAGACGGGACCCAGAGGCGGAACTGGATACCGATATGAAGCCAGACGGACCCAGAGGCGGAACTGGATACCGATAGAAGGCAGACGGGACCAGAGGCGGAAACTGGATACCGATATGAAGGCAGACGGGGACCCAGAGGCGGACCTGGGGATACCGATATGAGGGCAGACCGGACCCAGAGGCGGAACTGGGTACCGATATGAAGGCAGACCGGACCCAGAGGCGGAACTGGATACCGATATGAAGGCAGACCGGACCCAGAGGCGGAACTGATACCGATATGAAGGCAGACCTGACCCAAGAGGCGGAACTGGGTACCGATATGAAGGCAGACCGGACCCAGAGGCGGAACTGGAAACCGATATGAAGGCAGAACCTGACCCAAAGGCGGAACTGGGTACCGATATGAAGGCAGACGGGAACCCAGAGGTGGAACTGGATACCGATATGAAGGGGTGGTGGGTGTAACCTCGTGTTTTCAGGAGTGCAATCCTATTGCGTTTCAAGTGTCCACCAAAACGCTTATTACGCTAAAACCGGCCTATTACAAGTAATTGCCGAAATGCAACTTTTAAAAACGCTTTAAACGTTCTGCGTGACACGACTTCTTCAATCTAAAACAAACAGCCTCTAAAACAACCATTTATTATAAGTTATTTCGGAAGTTTTAGAGAATAAATAGGTACCCGTTGTTTCCTAAGTACCTACACATGATGAACCCTAAGATATCAACCCCGGAAAAAACGTAACCTCGGAGCGTCTTGGGAGCGGCGCATGACCACTCCTGCACAGGGTCGTCTTGTTATTATAATATTGTAACTATTTGCATGCCTGTGTAATGTGTCTTAACGGCAAAACTTGTCATTGAACTTGTCCACATGCACAACCTGTTTATACAGAGAACCTGTGAACCGTAGCTACCCGGAAAAATGTACGCGTGCATTGCCCAAATACAGGGAAAGGTAATGCTGATACAAACGACAGGAAATAAACAGAAAATAAACCGACATATGTTGGATAGCTTACCGATACTAGTAGGCTCGATAATCGTAAGTTCGATACTCACAAAACTTTTACTTTTTGGACTAGCCACTTAAGTCAGTACCATGAGATACCACAACCTTTAACAATCTCTTGAGCACAGAAAAACAAAGCAGCTTAAAACGCATACGATGCTTTACTTGTCGACCGATGTGCTCTTTAATTTTATGTTAGAACGGCTCCCTGACTCATCAATACATAAAGTATAATATAGTCTAAGAGTAGACATTATTTACGGTGACATTATACACTGAGTTCCCGTTATTAGAGTTTATAATGTTGCGACTGACAGCATATGTTGTCATATGATCGGATTTCATTTGTGTATGCGACTATCTTCACAATAAACAAAGTCCTAACAAATGGAAGACAACAAGAATTCGGTAACACTGCATATTTTTTTCCTAGAAACTTATTCCATGACACTACTTTATGAATTCAAATATATACTTAACACCATCTATTTTCCATAACCTGATAAACTCCAGGAGCATGACATTGGACTAGCTGAGCGGAGCGGCTTTTAACTCGGGCGGGCGACTTTCGAGCCGAGCTGGCGGCGGCAGGCGCGGAGGAGAAACTTGACGGCGCGGCGGTCGGGTTCACTGACCTGCGCGGCGCGGCGCTTTCACGGGCTGCGTGACGTGCCAGTGGACTCGAGCCGTGAGCCTCGCGAGCGAGCCGGCCCGGTTCCAGTCGGGAGTGCACAAACTTTGCCAGCAGTCCGGCCACCCTCACATTGTTGCCCCGCTGCAGCGCTTAGGATGGGAAACTTTTCTATAGCTCTTCGAAGACATTGCGAGACTATTTTCTAGTCCATCCAAGGAAAGTCACTCATTAAAAAAAGGTGTGATAATTTCAAACGAGACCGTGACGTTGAGTAAATTGCCGACGGTATCCGAGTGAATGTTACTCACAAAATGAAAGCAGAAAGAGATTGAGCATATTTACCCGCGTCCGCCGGAAGGGGGAGGGGCGGTTTCCCGGCTAAGGTTTTTCGGGGACAGCGAAAAATGAAGGCGCTGCGCGCCGTTGTTTTCGGCCACAGCTGTTTGGGCATTTATAATTTACCCATAATTTCTATTGCATTTTTGTTTATTCGGGTCCATTTGAGATCAGGATTATCAGGTCAGGTCCCGTTCCCATCTTAACAAAGTTGGCGGTCAAAAGTTGGCGGCCACAACCCACAGTGTTTGACCGGAGTGGATTGCAAAATCACCTCAATTAGTAATACTCACCAGAATTAGTAATTACTCACCCGAAATTAGTAATTACTCCACGCGAATTAGTAATTACTCACCCGATTAGTAACGTCATAAGTTCCCTACAATTTCGTAATGTCTCGGATGGTCCATATTGAGGGACCTAAGGTAAGCCAACTCTGTGGCAAATCCACTGCGGATCCCAAGGCGTGGGGGGGTGGGGGGGGCAGGGGCAAAGCCCCCTCCTATTCCACGCTCGACGGGGCGGCAATTATAAATACCCCCCCCCCAATCCGCTGAAACTGGCGATGATAATGGGTACTGGACTGCGAAAAATAACTTTTCGCGAAAAAAAACGCCCTTTTCCTCGTTTCGTGTTTCCTCCATTTTGTAGCATTTTTGGTAGCAGGAGGGAAAAGTGGCGCGTGCATATTTTGGAAATTGTCGAATAACAAAATCCAGGACCCACCTCAATATTTATGTAGACATAAGTCAGCCAAAACTAAGATATTGCTTTGAAAATTCGGTTTGGTTATTGTCTTGTACTTCGTTCTCCCAATAATATATTCCGGTTTTTTCAATATGTTTGGAAATTTTGATTTTGTGGAATTTTTTCTCTCAATTTTTTCCCTTCAATAAATGATAATAAAATATCAAATTATATGAAAAAAAGCCGGAATATATTATTGGAGAACCAAGTATGTGACGATCCCGAACCAATTGTCAAGGCAAATAGTGTTTGACTGACTTATGGGCTCCCTAAGCAGTGGCATAACGCAGAATTGCACAAAGGACCAGGTCATTGCCTTGATGGGCACCACCCCAATCAACAGGGGCGCCCAACCAATATTGACGAAATTTGCAGAGGGGGAGGGGGGGTGGGCGCCTCTCCTTCCGCCACAGTGCGGAAGGAGAGTCACTGGCCGGATGGGCGCCGGTCATCGCCGGAGGGGCGCCGTTCACTAGCCGGAGAGTCGCCGTCCACTCGCCAGAGGAGGCGTGATCAACTGGGCCGGGGCGCGTCGTCACTGGTCGGAGGTGTGCGCCTTCACTGGCCAGAGGGGCGCTGTCACGGGCCGGAGAGGCGGGCCCGTCTATGGCAGAGGGACGCCCCTCTGGTCGGGGGGCGTCCCCGTCCACTGCCGCAAAAGTGCCGTCCACTGGCCGGGGGAGCGTCCCCCTCACTTGGTCGGTGTTGGTTTGTCACTTGGCCGAGGAGCGTCGTGACTCATCGGAGGGGCGCCAGCTTTGCAT